>JASDQU010501249.1:0-10927 GCA_032191745.1 Picea mariana | reverse complement strand
TTTATATGATACATAAATTGACATTTATATTATATATAAATGAAAATTCGAAAAAGAAAACAAAAAATTCTAACATATATGTGAAAAAACCTTAAATTAAAATTTTAATATTCACCCTCGAGAGTCTGGACAAACTAAATTGCATGTCTTCCTCATCTAGAGGTGGATTTTCACCCAAAAATAGTCGAAACAACCGCAACAAAATCTAAAATCCAGTCACAACAAACACACTTAGAAATCCATCCTATGTTTTAGTGATACTTTGAAGAGTTTCTGGGACCCTAGTTTGGCCTAGAAGCAAGTGTCGAAAGGGGGCCTAATTGGAGGACTTTGGGGCTGAATTTTCTGAACAAAAGGAGACCTATTTTAGATACAACCATGCAATACTGTAGTAGGCCATCAAATTTAATTTCCAATTAAGAATTCATATTTTAATTTCATATTTTCCCTATATCATCCCTCAAACCAATGTTTCCCCCTAACTTTTCTAGGGCCATATCTCACTCATCCTAAGCACAATTTGCACCAAATGAAATTCATTGGGACTCTAGTGAGAAACAATTTAGTATGGGTGCATAGAATTTCACAATGATGCATGTTTGGTACAGGGTACCAACCTTTCAAGTTGTTATGCCCTAGGCTCCCTTTGCCAATGTGAGCAGATAGAAGTCATTCTTTGCCAATCCTTGGGGAAAACTTATAGGTAGCAAGGGAGGAATAAAAACATGTCTAAAAAGTGCCCGAACAAAAAACATTCCCTTACTTTCAGTGGCCAATGCCATGATCCCTTGCCCTCCAAAGCAAACCAATTTTCCCCCAAGACATGGGCTCGCATTCATGGTGAATTTAACATCCATTGATGACCCTTATGACATAATGAATTCCCCAATTTGCAACTGTAAGTCCTTGGCCAACAATAACAGGTTTCAATGGGAGACACAAATCCCAGAGACAATGATGATGTGGCATAGATTTTGTCCTTTTCCTCAAGGAATTTTTTCCAAAAGTTGATTTCCTCGAATGTTTTACTTTTGAATAAAATAATGTAAATTAATTTTGCATCAAATCATATTTGATTTACCTTTTGAAAAAGGTAAAAGATTTTAAGCTTAGTCCACTTGTCACTTTTCCAAAAGTGACAAGTGTCTTGTGACCTAATGCTATGCTCTTCTCTTATAAATAAGAACAAGGAATTTGTATTTTGTTGGAGGACTTGTTGAATATAGTAGCTAAGGTCTACTGATTTCTAAAAGTTCTTAGTGATTGTGCTTACTTGTACTCATTATGTTGTTGGGATTTGAATATTTTTTGGTTAAGGGTTCAAGGATATTTATGAATGTTAGTTATGTTAGCTATCTCCTTTAGGGTTTGGTTAGTGAGGTCTTTCTTACTATTTCCTTGGGTATGAATTGCTTATTTTTTCTCACTATCAACTCTTGTAGATCTCCTTTATGTGATTGTTTGTGTAGGTTTCTTAAAGGAGAAGGGAATACCAGCCTCGGTTGGAAGATAGGAAGCCTAGGGGCCCTTTAAAACAACCCTCACGTCCACCTTTCCTTATTGGTTATAGTGGTCTTTCCCCTAGTTTTCACTTTATTTTTGTCTCTTAAATTTATGTTATTTGTTGTTTCTTCCCTGAATAACTAAATTGGTCAATTTGGTCAATTTACCCTTCCAAGAAAACTTTCTTTGTTGGTTATTATACCTGTAAATTTAATTTATGTTTCCTTTGTTTTCATTTATGTTTATTAAATGCACTACAAATTATTGCTAACCTTCTAGGAAGTTGATCGATTGCCGCTCTGCTTCACTTGAGTGGTAGGAAACCAATTGAAGACCTTTTTGAGGTAAATGAGTCAATATGGAAGAAAGTAAAAATAGTGAACAACCATGTAAAAACCCCTCCTCTCACTCCTAATCTCTTTATATTTTAAGTTCATTTATTTTCCATAATCATTCACACACTTCATTGACATGTGATGTATGCCAAAGGGTGGGAAATCTATCTAGGAGGGATGAAATGACTTTGTACCCGCATGTTACATTGCAAGCGTTTGATAAATGGGAAATAGACTTTGTGGGGCCAATCAACCCATCAGCAAGGAGATCTGGAGCAAGGTACATAATCATTGCAATAGAGTATGTGACCAGATGGGAAAAATCAACACGAGTCATAGACTGCACTGCTTCTATTTGAGAATGTAGTCACATGATTTGGATGTTCGTGCATATTACTCAATGATCCAGGAACACACTTCCCGAATAAGAAAATTGCAACATTGACTGATGCATTTCAAATTCGTCACCAAAAGAGTACGTCATATCATCCTCAGGCTAATGGGACAGTAAAATATTTTAATAAAATTTTAGAGAATGCTTTGATAAATATCTGCAACATAGGGAAAGATGATTGGGAATTAAGGGTTCCTACAGTTTTGTGGGCATATAGGACTACAAGAAATAAGCTAATAGGGTAAACACCTTTTAGGTTTTTCTATGGGAAAGAAGTAGTGATGTCGATGGAGTTTATTTTACCTAGCCTGTGCATTGCTGCGATTACTGATCTTTTAGAATTTGGAACAATAGAGGAGAGATTGTCATAGTTAGTACAACTTGAGGAAGATCAATTTGTCACAGGATTCCATCAACAAGTTAAGAAGGCAAGGTAAAAGGCATGGCATGATAGACACATTAAATAGAAAAATTTCCAAATGGGGGACTTAGTATTACTATACAACAATAATTTCATGCAACATCCAGGAAAGTTTCAAATGCATTCGTTAGGACCCTAAGTAATTCATCATGTGACATAGGCAGGTGTTGCACAATTGAAAACATTGAATGGAGAAGCCCTAGGAGGAATGGTGAATGGAAGTCGGTTGAAACTATATAGAGATGGCTGGCCATCTGTGCATTAATATGAATTGTGTGAGAACACATGTATCATAATAGATGTACTATAGTAGGAAGGTAAAATACAAGAAAACAGACAAAAGAAAAATAGAAAAAGGAACAAAACAAATAAAAAGGGGAAAATCTAGAAATACAAAGGTAAACAGGAAGAAGTATCGTGCAAAAACAAAATGGAGTATCACACAGATAATACAAACAAAAAAGATAATACAAACAATGTAGAGTCAATTAAGTGTGCACAAGAGTCAAGCGTGGGATAGGAACCATTAAGGGAATTACAACACAAAAATGACAGTTAGAAAGCGATAAATGATGAAACATATTAGGAGATGCATAGTCATAAATAGAAGGCGCCACTGAGGATAGGGATAGACTGGCAAATCCGAGGAAAAATTCAATGGAGGATTGGAATTAATTCCATAGTAAGGAAAGTATTAATGATAGATTCTGACCAAATTTGACACTTCTGGTGGGTGCGAAAGCTGGGGTCAAAAGAAAAGACAAGGGGAAGTGTCTAGTAGTAGCTGCACGCAGAAAGATGAAAGCGTACAACATACCCTCTATCTATAATTTGAAAAATGATGACATGGACATAATCAAATACCAATTACGAGATGGCGTAGAGGAGTTCATTGAGGAAGCTAAGATTAGAAAAACATAACAACACCAAAAGGTGCAGGACTGGTTGGTAGCATTACAATAACTATTGGATACTGTGAAGATAGAACCAGAGAAAGGTTTAAGTGAAGGATGATCCACGAGTCCGATTGAGGATGTAGAGGCTTCTAATCCAATTTTGGTCGAGTTAGCAGTCGGGTGCAGAGTGTTATAGATCTATACATATGAAATTGAGTTCCCGACACCAGAACTGGAAGAAGAGATGAAAAAACTAAATCACATGAATATAATGGTGTCACAGGTACCTATACATGTACTACAAATATTATAGGTAGGTATTATGAATGATATAAGGCTCCGTGTAGATTTAGCAACCAGAGAATTGACCAAAGTGATAGGTGAGAGGGATCAAATGCAACAATAGTACACAACTGCTTTGCAAGAAAAGAGGGAAGTTGAATAAAAAGTGGAAGAAGCGTTGAAGGTGAGGAATGAGGTTGAGGAAAGGGAAGATAAATCCTTAAAAGAGAAGGAAAAAGATGAGAAAATGGCACAAAAGACACAAGAGGTCGTCCAAAAGTTGTATAAGGAAATTTTAGAAGTACCATTAGTAGTGGAGGCCACCATGGAAGAACATGTCTCCACAATCGATGAAGTCATTAAAGTCTTCCAAAGAAGGATTGAAGACTTGAAAACATGTACAACGCCAGGAACACCACTAGAAGAAAGGGTAGGAAGAGAGAGAAGACCAATGACAACAATAACAAATATCAAAAATATGGAGGGGGAATGCAAAAATATCTACGAAGAAAGTGCACATATATGGACCAACCTGGTGGAGGATCTAGAAATGAAGGTCATGGAAGATAGATTGAGGGATGTGCAAGAAAAGGCACTGAAGGATTTAGAGAGCATAAACACTCTCCCACATGTTGAAAAAATGACAATTATTTGGCACAAAGGAGGTCATACGACGAAATCAATAAGTTACGGGACCATCAGAAGATCCTCCAGCAATGATTAGGACCACTTCAAGATGAAGCACTAAGGGTGATAGGAGAACTGACAACTGTGCAGGGAAAAGTGAATCAAGCAATGCACACCATAGAAGAGAAGCTCATGACCCTGACTATGCAGGGTGTAGAAGAAATTTTGATAACGGAGGTAGAAATAACAAAGGATGTTGCGACAATAAAGGAGACCTCAAAAAAGTTCATCGAGGCATGGAAGAGCACACAACATGCCTGAGTGGCTCAGGACGAGCCACAGGTGATTGTTGGGGGTCTGTTGGATAGGCATTTTGGATACTATTTTCATGAAAATCCTAAAGTATGGAGGATATGTGCAGTAGAAGAAGAAAGAATACAAGGCAAGAGAAAAGTGCAAAATAGAGGCACATTTAGGAGTGCAGTGCGTGATAAGAACATACTTATTATAGAAGAAAGCAGTCGAAAAGGAAGGATATCAATTCAACATGCCAAAAGCATAAAGATGCGCAAAAGTAGGAAGAATAGCAGTGGGAAGTGCAACAACAACATGCAGATGTAAAAGAAAGAAAAGCAAGCCCAAATAGAGAGTCAACATGAGTTGTCATGAGGTAGATTGAGTTTTAATTGGGTTTTTGAGATATACAAAGTAGGGTTTTGAACCCTAGAATTCATGTATAAATATGTAGTGGCTTGGGAAAATTAGGGGCTTTCCTGTTGGATTCTGGGTTGTCAGGTTTTTTCATGAGGAAAGTGAGAGAGTAGACTGAGAATTAAAGGGTTTGTCTAAATTTTAGGGAGAATTTGCAGAGAGAGAGGCTTGAACCATAGAGTGGATAGGAAAGATGGAGAGAAAGATAACACGATATACCTATTGTAAGCATAGTGTGAAAGACTGAGACGATTACAAAAAGAATAATAAAGAATCCAATCGTTGTGGACGTAGCCCAAAGTTGGGTGAACCACATTTATTATTGTTTTTGCTTGTCTTTTATGTGATTGATCATGAATATTATCTTTATGCATGCTAGATTAGATCTATTTCTTACATGATCACTGCATAATAGTTATGAATGTTACAATAATTGGTTTATGCTGCACTCTGAAGTATAATGGTACTACATAATTGAATTCACTTAGTAATCAAGAAAGAATAAATATAGGATGATGCACACAGACCAGATAAGTAAGAATGAATAAGATGATTTCCTCACGTTCCCTCACTACTGCAGAAACTCAGTTCCTACAACCCCAATAGATGCCTCGGGTGAGACTTCACTTGCATGCAGTTGATGCCAAAAGGTTTGGTGTTTGAATGGTTTTGTTGGTTAATATAAATCGAACCTAGGATATTATAACCACGCACCAACATTGTTTCCAAACAATGAATTCTCCCTACCCCTTGCTTCCTTTTATAAAATTTCAGGTGATTAATGTTGAGGTATGACGATGAGACATGAGTGTTATTATTGTTTCTCACTCAGTTATTTCCCGGTTGAAAGGCCACCTCTGTTATTAATTATTTGGGCTCCATATGATTTTCTAAGAGCTGGTGATTTGCAATTTCTCTCTGATCTATAATCTCTTGCATGGATATGGTATATCTACCTTTAATGCATGTAACCTATGTGTTTCATGTACCTTGAGATGTAGTTGTCATTCATCAAGTTCTATGTGTGGCAATCAAATTTTGTTCTCTTCATTGCTTACCTCATTGATCTCCCAGGACTTGAAAATCCACAAAAGTTTTAGCATGTGTATCACAATAACTAAATTGATCTAGAATTGTCCTCTACCTATCCAAGATTCCTTGTACTATATATTGCTTCTCTCATTCCACATGGATTTTATGTGCATGAGATGACAAGTTGGGTGATACATTTTTAAGGGTAGTCATGTCATTTATCATCAGTAGGTGGTTTGGAGACATATTTACGTGTAAGTATGTTTGCAAGAACATGCCTAGGTCTATGGGAATATATGCAAGTTCATGAGACTTTAATTGATGTTAATGAATAACGACCACACATTTTACAAATAATTATTTTGGTAAATTCACAAGTTATGGGGCTTCAGGGTCATAGGATTTCATGTGCTAGTTCTTAGGAAGGAGGAAACCCACAAGAGTTCATCTACATAGATTATTTTGGAAAAGGGATTGCAGGTCATGGGACCATTTTGACAATATTGAATAGGATTACTTGCGACATGGTTTTGAGAGGATTTTGCATCATTTTGGGGGCATATGGTTTATGGTGTGGAGTTGGAATGAGATTTAGGGCGTGGATAACTTTGTGGCTAGTAAATCTGCAGAGGTAAGTAGTGAAAAAGGATGGGATCTATAGGATAAATTCATAATCTTTGGCTTTACACACGCTACATGTTTGCGGTTTTTTAGAAGATTGTTGCTTGGATCTCTTTGGTGACTTATCCAAGGTTGTGTGCCCCTAATCAACAATGGTCACACTCATGGCTCATGGTTCGTGGTAATAAGTGCATGCAAGTTACATAGGTTTAGAAAATGACTGCTGTAACGTCCCCGACCACCTAGGCTGGTCTACGATACATGAGAGAACACTTTATGTTCCCTCTGTGGAACATACTGTAACATACCCAACATCCAACTGAGCTATGCCACATAAATTTTCGAATTGCATGCAATTAAAATGTATACACACAGAACTCTTGCGGATATATATATATATAATGTAAACAACCAAATACATATGTCAATGCACAGATTCACACTGAAATAACATTAAACGTATACATGCAGCATATACATAAAATACCCATAAATATACAGACAATTATAAACACACATAAGATAAAACCCATAAAATAAACACGTAAATGACAATGCAACATGTAAATTTATCACACAATTGACACTTATCTTGGTAAGAATATCACCAACTGTGTGAAGACCTTTCATGAACCTCCCAACCTTAGACCACATTGTTCATCACTCTCAACAGCGAGTCACCCCCGAGCTGGGACTAAAATCCACCCGGGTAAATGGATTCCTAACCAGGATAAAGGCTCATAGATAACATGAAATACTCTATCTCAGGTGCTAACTCAAAATAACAACCTACAGTCCCTCATTCCCCACATGTCTGTCCCACCCAGAAAGTGTGCCCCTTCTCTGCTCAACAGTCCTTCGACTGCTGCACTTCCTTTCTGGGCTTCAACAATAGGCTGGAAATGAAGTCTCAGAGCACTGTAGTTGCAGTTTAGCACCTTCAGGAAATCAATTCCTAGCAATTCTTTCACCCAGAGAATTTCTCACGGGCCTGACAACCCGCCTCTTTAATATCCCACGGGACTAACAACCTGCCTCTTCAATATCCCATGGGATTGACAACCTGCCTCTTCAATCCAACTCCCAAGCTAACCGGATACACTAACTTAGAATGGCTATGGATCCAGGTTCAGGTACAGTCATGAAGATACGAAAGATAGCTCAATGGGTGTGTGCATGCTCATGGATGATTGATTGGATGGATGAATGATGGGAAATGAACCAAGTCCCCACAATATGTATGCATGTCCCCAACTTGACACTTGTCATGTTGGGAGCTACTTTGGCCCACTTGTCCCCAACTTTAGAACTTAGGATAAAATAATTATCCATACTTTATGATTTAATAAATATTAATATAATATTCCCCCACCCTTTCCCTAACTAGTGGAGTTTAGTCCCCCATACTCTTTTATCATGGTCGGTCTACGCACAATGATGAATTTTATATTAATTATGAGATATATACAAAAGTAGGCAAACTGGCCTTTAACATCTAGGCTCTCCGGCCTAATAAAAAAATAAGCATCCTAGCTTATCATAACTGGCTCACCAACCTATAAAACACAACATATACACAAAGGATACCTGGCCTCAAAATCATGCGCACTTAAGTTGTTGCGCACAGTATCCAAGAATGCACACACTTCATCATTTTATTGCACAGTACATGTGTTCACTAAGCCATGAAAGGTGCATACAAAAATGATATCAAACAACTCACCAACTTAAGTACATTTTCATTTACATTTACTATTGGGTTCGACCTAGGGATATTACAATCCCCTCCCCTTATTTATGCATTTTCCTCAGTGTATCATGTACACATATACAACAAAATTTCAAAAGTCCTCAAAAAGATGCAGGTATTCTGCCTTCATTGCATCCTCATGCTCCCAAGTAGTGTCCTCAGGACCGTACAAGGTCTATTGGACCTTTACAAGCCCTATGGCTCGATTCCAGAGCTGTTTGATTTTCCGGTCTAGAATGCATACTGGTTGCACTTGAAAAGAGCCTTCTTGCTCCACCTGAATCACATTCCAATCAATAACATGATTAGCATAGGGTATATATTTCTTGAGAAATGATACATGGAATACATTATGAACAGACATAGATGCAGACAATGCAATCTTATAGGCTACTGGACCAATCCTCTCTAGGATTTCAAATGGCCCACACTAGCGAGTTGCCAACTTTGAACAATTTCCCAACTTCAGGGAACTTTTGTTGGCTTTCACTTTCAAGAATACATGGTCTCCCACTTTAAATTCTCTGTGAGTTCTGCCCTTATCAACATAGCTTTTCTGCCTGTCTTGGGCAGCCTAAAATTTTTGTTTTATTTTCAACATTTGCTCCTCCATTTACCTAAGTAAATCTAGCCCAACCACTTCTCTATCTGCTGGGTTATCCCAACTTACCGATGTGTTGCACTTTCTTCCATAAAGTGCCTCAAATGGGTTCATCTTTAGAGATGCTTGGTACCCATTGTTATAAGAAAACTCTACCAAGTGTAGGTAGTCTTCCCATTTTGATGGTTTATCCATAACATACATCCTTAACATATCCTCAATCACTCGATTCACCCTCTTTGTTTGTCCATCTGATTCTGGATGGTAAGTTGTAATAAAATTCAAATTTGTTCCAAATACATTGAATAATCCCTTCCAAAATTCTGAGGACAATTTTGGATCTTTGTCAGACACAATTGTCTTAATAATTGTCTGGGTTATTGTCTGAGGTAAATTTTGGATCTTTGTTTTAATAATTGTTTCAAGTGTTGGAAACTCTTTTCACAATCCAATGTCCACTGAAACTTCACACCCTTTCTTTGCAAGGAAGTGATTGAGTGTGCAATATTTGAAAATCCTTTAATAAATCTCCTGTAGTAGCCTTCAAGGCCCATGAATGATCTGAGATCTGTCACATTCTTTGGCATTGACCATTCTCTAATGGCTTCTATCTTCTCAGGATCCACTTCTATCCCATCCTTTGAAATGATATGCCCCAAATAATGAATTTGTTTCTGATAACATGAGCACTTGATCAATTTGGCATACAACTAATGCTCCCTTAATACTTGCAACACCATCCTCAAATGATGCTCATTCTCTTCCTCTGACTTAGAATATACAAGGATGTCATCCAAAAAGACATTGACAAACTTGTCTAAATATTCTTGGAAAACACCATTCATTAATCACATGAAAACAACAGGTGCATTTGACAACCCAAATGGCACTGCTGTGAACTTATAATGACCATACCTTGTCCTGAAGGTGGTCTTGCTGATATCTTCCTCCTTAATCCTTACCTGATGGTATCCTGACCTGAGATCTATCTTTGAAAATATCTTGGCATCCTTCAATTGATCAAAGAGATCATCAATCCTTGGCAGAGGATATTTGTTCTTTACAGTTACTTTATTCAACTGTTTGAAATAAATGCACAATCTTAATGTCCCATATTTCTTCTTCACAAAAAAGACTGGGGCACCCCAAGGTGACACACTTGGGCATATCTACCCCTTCTTCAGAAGTTCTTCAAGTTGCATTTGCAACTCTTTCAACTCTGGTGTACTCATTCTGTAAGGATTCTTTGACACTGGAGCTTCCCCAGGCATTAAATTTATAGAGAAATCAATATCTCTCTTTGGGGGTAGTCCTGGTACCTCCTTAAACACATCTTCAAAATTTTCCAGGATTGCATGATCTTCCAAATTTGGCACCTTATCTTTAAGTGTCTCTTCCATATGTGCTGCAAATATTTGACACCCTTTTCTGTAACATTTCTTCAGCTGTAATGCTAGAATTTCTCTGATGGTTACTGCCCTGGGAATTCCCTACACTTTCCTTAGGTTCCCTTCCTCATACAAGAAAGTAAATGCCTTGTTATGACAGTATAGGAGAGCATGATGTTGGTCCAACCAATCCATACCAATTAGACAATCATAGGAACCTAAAGTCAATATGTTTAAATCTGCACCGGTGTTCAGTCCATTCAAGTCCATAAGACATGACTTAACCATCTCATTAACTTTTCTTTTGGCTCCGACAACCAGCTACACCAACCAAGATTTTCCATGCTTGCTTCTTGGCAATTAAAA
>JASDQU010501247.1:30394-53319 GCA_032191745.1 Picea mariana | reverse complement strand
TCATATTGAGAAATCGGGATTCCTGTTGCATTGTTTCTTTGACATTTCAAACACGTGATCCTCGAAACTCTGATCAATGGTTCAGATGTGATCTTCATTTGACAGCTCATATTACGCCGGGATTTTTCATATCGAGAAATTGAGATTCCTGTTGCATTGTTTCTTTGACATTTCAAACACGCGATCCTCGAAACTCCGATCAACGGTTCAGATGTGATCTTCATTTGACGGCTCAGATTGCGTTGGGATTTTTCATATCGAGAAATCGGGATTCCTGTTGCATTGTTTCTTTGACATTTCCAACACGTGATCCTCGAAACTCCGATCAATGGTTCAGATGTGATCTTGATTTGATGGCTCAGATTACGCCGAGATTTTTCATATTGTGATTACGCTCACTTCTCCTTGCACTTTAAAGAACGTGCAAGTTCTTCTTGATCTAATGATGGTCGGGTCCTGCACTTGGATCTAACATCTGAGATCTATCCTCCTTTTTAGTGTGCTCTTCTTGTCTTCATTCACATCTGACGGCCATCGGGAATTCAGAAAGAGATCTAATGAACACAGTTGATGCTCTTCCTCGATTATCACTGCTTCACTGATCATCGCTGCTGTACTCAAGCCATCACCACTACTGTACTTGCCATCAATGACAAGTATACGCTACCTGTAAATATGCTATAAATATGCTAACAATCCTCTGTACATTCTTCCTGTACTCATGCCATTCACTGTCTGTTACATATTTGCCAACAGACAGGCCTTGTTCAAATCATGGAAGTCTGTACATATAGGAATCATTCCTTGTTTTTTATTGACTTGCACAGGATTTGACACCCTCTGGGTCAAATGGATAGGATAGATAAAACTGACTTTTAGCAGTTTCTCAACTTCAACCTTAATGGCTACTTCTTTCCTGGGATTAACTGGACGAAGCTTCTGCCGAACAGGCTTGGCATCTAGATAAGTTTTGATTTCATGTTTGACTATTTTTGGATCGATGCCTAGAATTTCCTCGTAAGACCAGGCAAAAACGTCGTGGAATTCTTTAAATAGATCTGTGTAGATTTGAATCTCTCCAGGGAGAGCAACCAGCTCCGATGAAAACATTCTCCATGGTGCCAGGGGTTCTGGAGATATTGATTGGTATGGTTTCAACGATGGTTTCCATATTACCCTCAGCATAGACCTCGTATGTAGCTAAGGGATTAATAGGACAAGAACTATCTCCAGTCATAGTCAAGGTGAATTCTCTGGCTTCAATTCTGCTTAACTCTAGGAGGAAGTATGGTCTATATTGAAGATCATCCCAGGGTTTGTCCGGACTAGTCATTGCTTCAATTACAACTTCGTTGAAGGGAAAGACTAAGTCTAATGAATCAGTGTCAGCGAGAGAACCTTGAGAAAAAATAGGCTCTAGAAGTAGATCGAACTCTTGTGCAGGAGTTGGATTTGTGTTGGCTGAAGCTTGCTGGACTAAAGAGTATGCTACTTCAGCTGTGGACAAGGTCATGGACATGCCTGGGTGCCCTGTCCCATCCATCGTGGCCGATGGGGAAGGAAGTATCCACAGATCGTTGAAGTAAGTCGTGCAAAACGAAGAAACTTGGAAAATATCAACCTTATGGTGGTCGGATATGAACTTGACATCGCCTTGAGGGGGTAGGTAGTTGAAGGTACCCATCAAAGAGGGGCACAAACCAACCCCTACGTTGACTGTGCCTGGTTGAGGATTATCAATCATTGGGACCATGGACACCCCCAATGAAGGGTTAGGTCTAGAGAAAGACAATTGATCAATGGTCATAATCCAATCTTCATGTGGAAACAAAAATATACGAAAAACTGTAGCAACCACTGCTTGCATGGCATAAGTCCAAATCCTTCCTAACAAGAGATTGTAGTCGAGGGAGCGTCGACTACTTCTACCTCGATGCACACAGTCTTCCCTCCTAACTGCATGATGAAAGAGGGAATGATACCATGTGGTTGGAATGAATGACCATCGAAAGCAGTGAGAAGAGTAGGTGACAGAGACAAAATGGGCTGACTAATGGCCTTCCAACATGCCAATAACATAACACATGTCGAGGCACCTTCTTCAACCACTGTGCGAAAAATATTTTGAGTAAAAGTTTTCGTGGGGTGAGCCACGACTATCTGAAATGCTACGTTGTAAGGCAGACGATGTTTTAAGTTGGTTGTATCCAGTATGATGGTACCCGAATTACAAGTCTTGGTAGATCCTAAAGCGGTTAACAAAGCTTTCCTTTGGGAAGGGCAGCTTTGGAGTACCTCCAAAGCAGACATCGTACAAGGGGTTTGAGACAAATCCTCCACCATAGAATAGTTCTGGGTGGCCCTTGTGTTTGGGTTGTGAGAATATTTTTTGAATGCACCTTTTGGGATGCATGTCATTGTTTCGCCCAAAGTCTTCTCAATATGTAGAGGAAGAGATGGGAGTTTGACTTATTTTCCCTTCTCAGAAGTGCTTGGTTTACTGTAGTCATGCGCTCTAGTTGATATAAAAGCATCACCCTTCATCATATACACATTCATGGATGCAGGATTGTTCGAAGACAGAGAGGGTCCTTGACTACCGCCTTCCGCACTTGTAGAGGCTTGGGTTAGATTTTGCCCATGCTGAAATGGATTGGTTAACACAATAGGCTATTGCCATGTCACAAAATTTTGGGCCTCTGCAAGCCGAGGACATTGGTGGGTCGGGTGGTCCTCCACGCACAGGTTGCACGGATACCTCGCCTTCCATTTCTCAGTGTTTCCCCTGCCAACATTATTAGTGGGTTTCTTATCTCCCTTACCCTTCTTTCGTTGTTTTTTATTTCCTTTAGGTTGCTGGGTGGCCTTTGGATTTGTCGATTTCACTATGTGTACATCCGACATTTTAGTAGGGGGAGCAACCAAAATAGTAGTTTGGCTGGCCACTGTGTGTTGTATAGAAAATTGCTGCAATTGCTTTGTCAATTGCTCAACGGGCCTTGTTTGTGCTGAACCAACAATACCATCAGCATATGGTCCATCAGTATTGAGCGTGGCACATCTGGCAAGATCTTGTATAATAAACTGGATTGAGAATAGATGAGCTCAAGATGTTGAGATCTCATGATGGCGTCTTCTTTGGAAAATACTCCCGACATCGTGACGTCTTTGGATAAATGTGGGACCAAAGACTTAAGGAACCACTTGAGCAGGAATGCTGGTGGGACTAACACCTTAATTAAACTCTTCTGATGTCTCCATTCTCGGATGTGATCAGAGTATGGTCTGCTTTTGTTTGTGTGAAATTGGCTAGCAATTCTGTGCCAGCGTCGTATCTCACAGGTAATTGGAAATGGTTTAGGAAAGCCATTGCCAATTTGCCAAAGGAAAAGTATATTGAGCGGTCGAGCTCAATGTACCATTTTGTGGCACTCCCAATGAGAGTACGTTGAAATAATCAAAATTTTACGGAGTTGTATTTCAACGAGTTAGATGAGCACCAAAGATGGAAGGTAGTCACATGATCACCTGGATCTTCGTTAGGCTTGGCTTCAAAATTTGGTATGTACGAAGGCAACTTTGTTGGCATAGGGGGCCAATGCGGATTGTGACAGATAGGGTCATTCAACAACCTTGTCAAATCTAGCAAATGCAAGGATGCCAGGAAAGGTAGTTTGGGTTTTTGGTGATAACCTAGGAAAAAGGGACTTGGTGTTTGACTGGCACCGAGTTTCTAGGAAACGTTTGGCTGCTAGCTTGGGTTCTGGTAAAAACCATGGCCATGAATAGGGTACGGATTCTGTGTGTGAGGAGACATCATTGGATGAATCCCAAAATAGGACATAGATGGTTGGGTGTGCATTACATTCATAGGACTTTGGGAAGGGTTTCCCCATGCCGATCCCATGGGGATAGGCATAGTACCTTGTCCAGGGTTCCATTGATTATGAAAAGAATTTCCCCAGATCGACATTCTTGACAAGGGAACAGATCCCTGCCAAAAATTCCAAGGCCCTAATGCGGAAGAAGGTTCTCGGTTTCCCCCTGTGCAGGAATAGTACCCTGCATAGTAATAGGTTGTCTGAAACCAGGATTTCTCCCAGTCGGGAAAGAAGTTGATGAAAAGGTGTTGTTACCAAATGCACCGAACAAAGAAAATGGTGTCGAACCTATTGACATATTATGCGAATGTGGTCCTTGACTCCCTGCTCCAAATAAACTATGGTGTGCAGGTGGCCCGGCGGATGGCCGATGCGTACCACTGAGAAAAGGGGACGAAGGAGGTATATGACCTCCCCCATAAGGGAAATCATTAAAAGGAGTTGAATATACCCCCATGTGGCCTTGTAGAGGAGCGTTAGAGCTCCCTACCCCCATACCTAAAGTCTGTGAAGTGGAGTAGGAAAGTAGAGGACTTGTACCTGAGCTAGGGATCCCATATGAGAACGGAGGGCCTGCCGCACTTTGTGTGAAAGGGGTTGTGGCCACCGCCATAGACGGGATCAAACCACTATGCGAGGTAGAGGTGGTCGAGACCATGGTGGCTTGGACTGGTGACAGTGGGTTAGGAGGTGGAAACTCTCCTGTGGTGACAACTATAGTGGGAATTGAAGAAATCCCAGAAGGAGTGATAACATTTGTTTCCATTGCTACGTGCAACACTGTCTGGCACTTGTAATGGTGAATAAGTATGATGATGGGTGCTATAAGATCAGTGGTTGGAGGTTTATGTGGACCAAGAGATTTCACTCCAAAGTCTAAAATGGTCGTTTCCTCCAGATGTTGGTCGGGCACAAATTCTTGTGACCTGGTCGCTTCAAAAGACCCTTGTTGGTCTAGCTTTCGCCTTAGTGGTGGCGAAGATGGATCCAGTGTAACTGGTGATAGGCCCAGAAGCCTTCGTGACCGACGGAGCTCATGATCCTCCACTGTGTGAGAAGATCAAAGACACTCTAGGGATTTCTATTCATTCAAACAACAACACACACTAAAAGGTCCCTACAAGATAAAACAAGCAAATACTAAACTAATTGGAAGAACAGTGACAACAACCAACACTAGAGAAACTTACCAGTGCAAGTGCAACTCGAACACGGGATCACACTCTAGGTATAATTTGCAAAGTATGGGATGATGTCTGTCCTAGGTACCACGGTATACCCCTACAGTCACCCGTGTATGTCCCTAAAAATATAGGCAACTAGGTTGCTAGTACGCGAACAATCACCAGGCGGGTACAATCGAAAGTCAGGTAGACCACAATGAGTAGGGTATCGAGCCCAAAATTGTCAATGGTATCGAAAGAAAGTGGTATGGAATACAACTGAGGACCTCGAACAGATTCGAGACCCACGAAGCTCCGTGGCAAATGCAATTGACGGAATCCCAAGACAAGCCCTCTATATGTGTTCTCCATTACAATTGGTCCAGCTTTGGAGTGGTTATCTCCGCTACCTTTCCACACATGACCTCATGTTTATCCCCTGTGTTAGAGGGAGGTCCCAGATAACGTTCACGATACTGGACTTTGAAACTACCTAATTCAAACTCCAATGTTTGATTTTAATGGCCTTGAATAGTTTCCTCTCCAACCTAATTCAAGGCCCTAACCCTAAACTAGTTGGTTGACCCTACAAACATAAAAAGTCTAATGAATTTTAGATTTAGCGTTAATTTTTATGGCTTGTCTTAAGTCAAAGGTTATGAAAGTGAAACTAGTGCTATTTGAAAGACAAAAGAAAAATAAATAGAAAGCTGGAAACAATTTTTTTTTACTTAAAATTTGTTTCCAGCTTTCTATTTACTTAAACAACTTTTCAAACTTAAAATTTTTTCTAAGATCTTTGAACAACAAACTCAAAACAGGATTTCACTCGACTACGAGCTACTTATGATATAAGTAAACTGTCAATAACTTATGAAAGCAAAGAATTTTCCTTGGTTACTAATGCAAAACAACACTTTTTAACCAATCTAAGAAATAAAAGGTTTTTTTTTTATTTGAATGCTCACAAAGCAAAAAGGAAAAATATAAACAAGTCAAAACCAAGAAAACTTCTGGCCTAAGTGCAGATCGCAAAGAGTCACTTTAAAAATCACACACAAGCAAATTAAAATTAGACTCTCACCCTTGTCTAAAAACCCTATAAAAGAAAATTTTGAGAAAAACTTCTAAATGAAAAAATAAAGCTATTGCTGTGATCAAACCTAAGTTACTGACCGCTATGACAGAGACCCAAAAACCTGAGAATTATAACTCTTGTCAGAGGAAAGGATGACTGCCTCACCTTCAACAAAAATTCTCTCCACAAGCACACTGCTGACAGTTCAATAACAAGCGTGTGCACACGAGCTGTGTAAAGTCAGAGCACATGTACACACGTGCTGGCCTTATACAGGCCGCGTGTGTATCTGAAACTCCGAGACAAATGAAAATCCAAGCAAGCCAGTCCAGGCAGAGACTATTGGTGCTGAGAACCAGAATCTCTTGAAGGCTCAGACACTTACTTTAACAAAAAAAAGAGAACAATTCAAGGAAAAATTCATAGAACAAACCAATCCAAGGTGAAACCTAAGATATAAAGTGCAAACAACAAAGACTAGAAAGAGTTCCAGAAAACCCCTGAGAAGGACTAATTCTAACAGGGAAGAGGATGACTGCCTCTCTAAAAGAAATTTTTTGGAATCATACACGTGACTGACACTTCCTCAGCTAGCATGTACACGGGGGTTGTGAGAATGAAGGGCACGGGTACATGTGTGTAGACCTTATACAGGCCGCATGTACCTCTGTGGGTCTCAAAAAAAAAATATAGTCAGGCAAAGAAATAGAGATAACTGGTATGGAAGACCAGAATCTCTGTTAGCTCAGAGTTTTGCAGAAACTTAAAAAACAGGAAATGAAACCAGTTCTTAAAAATACCCAAAAATATTCCCAGAAACCCTAGAGATCTCCCCAGTATGGTCGCCAATTCTCTTGTGAGTGGGAAATCCTTCTACGGACTAGCACTTAGGGTTTATTATGCATGCAAAAAAGACCTAAAGATTTCTACTTTCTACCATTGTCCCATACCTAATCCCCATTATTCTTAAGAAAATACGTAGTTAAGAAGATCAAGTGAGCATACCTTATTTCAGGCATTCGATATCGATCCTTCTTCACACTTGATCGCTATTTGACTGCAACTCTCCTCCCAAGGCTAACCTGCATTCACACAAGACAAACAAAAAAAAATGCACATGCATTTGATATATAGATTAATGGGTTAGAGATTCATTAAACATGTATGCAATAAACCATGAAAACCTCATATGGTGGGATGGGAAAAGTACTTATTTATTATTAACTTTAACAAATCAACTTACAATGATGAAGCCGACCACTGCTCCATGAATCTGGTCCTGGGATCCTCTTCAATTGTCGTCCAAATTCTTTGCTCTATCTTTCTCTTTACATAAGGATGGCTAAAGGGTTGGGACAAAAGGAATGCAGAATCGGGTATAGTTTCTTTACTATGATTCTCCTCTTCCAAATGGGACCCCTAACCCTTCTTTTATAGGCTAGAAGAAGCTAGGTTTTTGGTCGAACCCTCGGCCATGCATGGACGAAAGGTTAGTTAACTCACCCAAATCTGTTTGTTCCATCAACAACTTTCCTTTTTTCGTGCTTTTGTAGGTACACGCATGATGTTTTGGGTCAGCGAGCATGTACATGCATGCAGTAATGGAGCAAAGCGTGTGGGCCTTTATAAAAGGTGTTTTTAAGAAGAGTTGTTCAACAGTGTTTTGGCAAAGAAGGAATATGAGATGGCTTGATGCCAGGTAAGCATGTCTAGTGAAAATTAGGATTATAACACTTGGCTTCATCTGCTACATCATGGTCTGAGTATTTGAGCTTCCCGAAATGACCCAGTAGCTCTGGTCCTATCTGTACCCCAGCTGGTATGCATGGTAGAACAATTTCTATTGTAGGTTTCTTGCAGGGTGAACTTGGTATCTATATATTGTCCTTCTGCTGCGGTGGTTGGCTTGAAGTTCCAGCGACTTTCGATTGTTCCTTTGTATGCCATTCTGTCCAATCCGAGACATCATCTGTGGTCTCTCATGCTAGGTGTTATGAGATGGTCGTTTGAGACTCATCTAGCTCCACTGCTGCTGTCAGATTCGACGCCATGCCATTATCTTTCAGAGATGCTTCTGTATTCTCTGGTTGCACCTCCTTCTGAGTTTTTTCTTCCTGGTTCTGTGATTCCTATGCCGCTGCGGCCGTATCTACATTGGTGGCCTCAGCGGCTGGCTTTCGAATTTCTTCTAGTATCCTCTCTAGGGATGGGATTTCGTCGATATTGACGACCTCTGGTGACTGCTGTTCACCTTCTTCGGTCTGTCCTCGTGACCTGGTTTGAACTCTGGTTTGTTTGGTGGTATGGCTCGCTTCTGCTTGCTTGGGCGGTGCCATCGTGGTGAGTATCAAATGGATTTTAGAATCGAACGGTCTCTGTGGTCTCTGTGAAATCATTTGTTTTATTTCACCTCTATCGCTCTCTATCTTCGTGAATAGACTATGGGCTCCTGTGTCCTTGTGTTGTATGGATTTCCCATGAATCTTGTCGAGTACGCTTTCTTGGTTATGGGTTAAATGCACCTTTATTGTGGATTCAATGCATCTTCAACGGTTTCATAATTACCATTACTCTTGTCATCCCGCATTCTGTTGGTGCAATTAATGTGGCGTCCCATTGGTCCTTGCCTCTTTTTAATTTTTCCTAGTGCCGTCCTATCATGATGCTTTTTCCGCCTTTCTTTTTCCCGCTTTTCCCCTTTTTTATGTAACCGTTGTTCTTGTCCTTGCCACATTCATGTTTCTAAATTCATGTGGCCTTTATACTTCTGGCATCCTTTTTTGTTTTGTTTTCTTTTTGACTTATTTTTTTTTTATTGCACGGTGGGTGGTCGACTGTCCTTATACAACTTCAGTCGGCTCCCATTGATCATTCCTCTAAGTTCCATGCCTGCTAAATCTCTTAACTTTACAAATCCTCCGTCTGTGATAGATTTTGCTTCATATGGTCCTAACCAATGCATTCTAAGTTTTCCTAGGTGCTGTAATGATTTTCTATCATACATCAATACTAGATCTCCTTCCTTGAACATTTTATTCTTGATGTGTCTATCGTGCCAAGCTTTGTCTCTTGCTTTCTGCACTTGTTGATGGAATTCGGAAAGATTCGGTCTTCCTCCATGGTCAATAAATGATTCAATCTCTCCTATACTACACCTTGTTCTGTCATTTGTGTGATGGACGCTACGCGCAAGCTGGGTATAAAAAATTCTAATGGAACTATTGCTTCTTGGCCATAAACTATTTTAAATGGTGTGTGCCCTGCCAACTTTTTGAATGTAGTCATGTATGCCCATAATACTACTGGTACTTTAAGGTCCTATTCATCTCTGTTGATGTTACAATTCTTTGTCAGTGCGTTCTCCAGAATTTTGTTGAAGGCTTCCATTGTGCCATTTTCCTATGGATGATACAGTGTGCTCTTCTGATGATGGACTTCAAACTCTTCAGTCATCATGCAGATGGTTCTTTTTATGAAGTGCGTGCCTTTATCGCTCATCAAAACTCTTGGGCACCTGAATTGAGTGATTACTTGTTCAAACAAAAAGTGCTCTACTGTTTCTGTGCTGCAATCTTTTACTGGTGCAGCTTCCACCCATCTTGTTAAATATTCTGTCGCAGTGATAATGTACCTAATCGCTATTCTTTTTTCCGGTGGGTTGATTGGTCCTACAAAGTGTATTTCCCACTTGTCAAATTTATATAATTTTACTTGTGGTCATAATGGAATCTCATCTCTTCTTTTGGGTTTGCCTACCCTTTGACAGACATCACATCTTTGATATTACTCTTTCAAGTCTCTATGAATCGTTGGTCACCACAGTCCTACGTGCAATACCTTCTGTGTGGTAGCTTTACCCGCATAATGCCCTCCTGCTATTCCCTCATGGGCTTCTGCTAAGACTCTTGGTCTTTCATGCTCTAATGTGTATCTTCGCAAGATGCTATCTGCGCCCATTTTATATAACTGTCCGACAATCAGTTGATAGTTGACAATGTAGACTACCAGGTTTTTCTTCTACGCGGTGCTATAGTCTTGCGGTGTAGTACCTTTACTCAAGTATTGAATGATATCTGTGAAGTATTCATCAACAATATGTACTAATAATAACTGTGCATCTGTAAAGTTGTCTTCTAAATTCGTAGGTTCTTCTCCATTTGTGACCCTCGACATGTGGTCAGGTCCTGCATTCAATTTCCTTGGTTTAACTATTACTTCAAAGTCGAATTATTGGAATAGTAGTAACCATCGACATATTCTCCCCCCCAACAATGGCTTGTTGACAAGGTATTTTAGGGCTAAGTGATATGTGAACATTTTAATGTTCTTTCCCAATAAGTAATCTCTAAATTTCTGTAGTGCATAAACCATGGCTAGGCCTTCCCTTTTTGCCATGTTATAGTTTTGTTCCAAGTCTGATAACTTTCTACTTGCGAACGCTATTGGGTGATCCAAGTCTCTTATTCCTGGCTATGCCAAGACCGAGTGCTATCATTGATGCATCTACATGCACATGGAATGTCTCTTCCCAGTCTATAAATACTAATATCGGCGCGGTAACCATATTTTCCTTCAAGGTATCCAGACCGTGTTGACACTCGTCATTCCACTAAAACTTCGTATCCTTCCTTAATAGCTATTCGATTGGTGCTGTGATATACACATATCCTTTGATGAATTTCCTATAATATCCTGTGTCCTAATGTTGCTCTTAGCCGATGGACTATTTTTGGTGCTGACAAGTTAACAATGACTGTGATCTTTGACGGATCTACTAATAAACCTTGTTTGCATACTATGTGGCCCAATAGTATCCCAAACGGTGTTCCAAATATGCATTTCTTGATATTCAGTGATATTTGGCACTATTTGCATCTTTCTAACATCAACCGTAAAACTTCCACATGGTTTTTCAATAGGCTGTAGACTGGCTAATCATCCAGGTATAATTCAAGAAACTGATGGATGAATTCCTTAAACGTAGCAATGACTACTCTGGAGAATATTGCTAGTGCATTCCTCAGTCCAAATGACATGACTATGTACTGATAAGATCCCCATTCTATCACAAATGTGGTCTTGTGTCTGTCCTCCTGTGCTATCTTAATATGATGGTATCCCAAGAATCCATCAGTGAATGAGTAAGCTTCATGTCCTCCCACGTTCTCTAACACTTCATCTATGAACGGTGTGGGGAATGGGTTCTATAGGCATGCATCATTCAACTTCCTCAAGTCAAAGCATATCCTAATCCCTCTTCCTTGTTTCTTATCCTGTACTACCATCAGGCTTATCCATTCTAACTCCTCAACTGGTTCTATGATGCTGGTTTCGAGCATCCTGTCAATCTCATCTTTAAATTTATGTTTATATATGGGGTTCATTCTGTAGGGTCGCTGTCTAATAGGTCTCACTTCAGGTATAAGTGGTATCTCCATTTCTCCTAGTTCTCCAGCTATACCCTTCATCTTTGTGAATGTTGTGGGAAAGAGGTCACTGTATTCACATAACAACTCTATGATACTTTCTACTATTTGCTCATCCCTGTAATCTCCAATGCTGGCCATTTTGGGCTGCTCAACTGTCCCGATGTTAAATTTATTTACCTTGATTGGCAGGGAAATGAATTCTAATTCATTGTTTGGGCCCTCCACATCTCTTTTGCCTTCTACTTCTTTGATCTGAATATCGCGCAAATCGTCTTTGTCTGGTTCTTCCTCCTGTACATGGTAACACAACAACAATTCCTTGACTGTCTATTTATTTAGCTATTTCTCTTCTTTGATACATTCTATTTCTAGTTCTTTGATGAATATTACTGCTTTGATCCGTTTAAGGGATGCATCTATGTTGGGGTTCTCATGCTCGAATGAGAAAGTGTCTATGAAATTCTGTCGCAATGTCATCCATGTCGTAGTTCCTTTGCACAATTCCTGGTCCGTATACCAATTTGCTGGTATTCCCTTGAGAGTATGTATGAAGTGATGAGGCCATTCCTTTGGTGGTGTCATTTTCCACAGTGTTCTACATGCCTCCAAGTGTTCCACTGGTGCTCCATGTCCTTCATATCTCTATTGTTTGTTGTTTTTCCGTTCTGTGCCGAACCTTATGTGCAGTAACTGCTTACATTGGTACTAGTCTGTGACTGTCTCATTGTGTGCGCTCCACCATATTTCCGGTGTGGCATTTAGTGCTAAGTCAAGTGATAACAGTCTCTGGTTCTCTAACACGAAGTCTTCATACTGTGTGAAGAATGTTTCCAAATCATTTATTCCATGGAAACTGGGTGGTTCTCTGATTTCTATGCCTATCCATATTACTACGCGGTGTATTCTTGCACACCTTCGCGTGGATACTTCGTGTAGCCTCTGCTTCCAGTTCTCTAAACCGGTGTTTGAGTCTGTTGCACATGAAGTAATGATCCTCCAACTGAGTACCCTGTTTGTAGTTAGGTTTACGTAATCCTCATTGCGCACAGTTGTTCTGTACAATTGGACGATTTTCTCTAAGTCTAGGAAAGTAGGTTCTACAAACCTCTCCCCTTCTGATGGGTCTAAGGGCACGATGAACCTATATTCTCCAGACTCAAATGTCATTTTCCGGGTCTTCAAATTGATTATGTCCTGGTTGTCAAATGACCAATATAGACCAAGAAATTCTGGGTAAGGTGTTGTGCCATCCACTATTTGAATGACTTCAAATCTTCTTTAGTGCACAATCCATCAATATCTACTGTCACTCCTTTCAGTTTACCTATTGGTAGGACTCTATGCTGGTTTTCTAGTTTCAATTGAATAGGTGAGTATCCTAATGTGGGCTCTCCCATGCATTTCCATGTCTTCTTTGGTAAAACATTCACTGCAGATCCTAGATCCAGTATAATGTCTCCCATATTGAAATCCCCAATGCTAGCATTCAATCTAAATTCCCTACTTTTTCTTCTTTTCGTGTGTAGGTGATTAACTGTTTTAGGTTCTATCTTTCCTTTCATCTCGCTGCTACACTTTTCTAGGATGTTTTGCAATATTTTCATAGATGATGAATCACTTAATACTTTTACACATGATTGAAAAAATCCTTTGATTGTACTTACTTGTCCTGTGGGCTGCATTTCGTTGGTATGATCCAATGATGAAGGCATCTCATATTCTAGTGTTTACTTGTGTGGCTGCGTAGTTGAATTCGACGCTGTGTCCTCCATCTGAAATTCTTGTCTGGCCTCCTTAAAGGTCTCCTTTTCCTTTTGCACGTCGAACTGCTTTCTTGGTTCAATGTTATTCTTTACCCATTGGTTCTGTGCTGGTTCCTATCGAATTGCATCAATGTCTGTTTTAGCTCCTCCACAGGTAACTATGTTGATATTCCATCCTTCATTCTGATTGTTCTAGTTCCTCTTTTCCTGAATATTCACTAGTAGTGTTGGACATTCCACTGTATCGTGGTCCAATGCACGACAATATATACAAGTTGCTGGTGGGAGTGGACATTCCCTTGCATAATGTCCCAGTTTCTAACAATTATGACATGTGACTGGTCCTCTACCTTGTCCAAAACCTCCTTTGGCTTGTCCTCCTCCTATGTAGCCTGCTCGATCACATCTCGGCGTGTTATATTGAGGTGCCTAATTATACTGTGCGGTATTGTACTGAGGCTGTGCTGAGTTGTACTGTGGCTATGCATTATTGTATGGTTGCTGCGCAATATTATACTACTGTTGTGTAGTGTTGTATGGAGCTGGGGCTTGATTGAACTGTGGCCCTGCTTGCCCAATCATCATTTCATCCTGTACCCTATATGCATGTGATGTCCTTTCTTGCATCAAGTCCATAGTTATGCAATCTTTATCATCGTGGCCCACTGACTTGCAAAAGGTGCAATATGAACTCTTTGGAACTATTTGGTATTTATGCATCATCGTGCAGTGATAAGGCTCATGACCCAGTTTCTTGCATATTTCGCACCATAATCCTCCCATTGGTAATGGATTCGACATTCCTACTACCATATATTGCACGAACGTTGGACATTCGTTCTTGTGGTGTCCTTTCGTCCTGCACGTGGTACACCAAACGACTTCTCGTTTGTCCTTGTTCTTATTCTTCTTCAGCTGGAATATGAGATTATTCAAATCCTACTTCAGTTCTTCGATAGCTGGTTCTGTCTGTTGGTACTGGTTTTCTTCCAGTTGCAAGGCTGCTTGCAGAGCCTCTGCCTGCATTTGAAATTTATGTTGTCGTAAAGGGTATTTTAAGTGTGGGAGCAGCGAATTGAAAAACAGGTGCCGATGCTGCATATCGGTCATAAGGTATTTTAACTTTCCCTTCAGTCACTTGAATCTCTGATCAATCTCCCATACAGACTCTCCTGGTTTCTATCTTATTTCGATCATATCATTCATGTACTGATCCTATGAACTTGACTTCTGGAACTCATTAATCAGTAAATTCTTAATGTCTGCCAGTGTCCTAGTCATCCCAAGGGCATTGTTTGTGTATAGAATCATGTACCAGTCTAGTGCACAGTCTCTTAGCGTAATAACCAGCTGCGTGAGTTTGGTATCTTCTTCAATGATCTATTTTGCTTCCTAGATCTTTGCACAAATGAACAAGTCTTCTCAGGGTCTTCTGCTACTTCTCCCCAAAATTCTGGTAACTTGATGGTAGGATCATGTCCTGTCATTTTGAATACTAAATTACTACCTCCTCTGTGCGGTGTAGATACTTGACTAGTGCTGCCTGAACTGGCTCCTCCAGTTGTTGCTCCTTGTGTAGATGTACTTCCTGCTGTCAGACTTCCTCCGAACTTCGGTTGTCTAAACGGTGGTGTTATCTTTGGTGTATTAGTCGCACATGGGTTTATGGGTTCCACACTGACATTAATATGGATAGGATGGCTGCCTTCTCCTCCCATTCTTGAACCTCTCATTTTCCTCTCATATGTTTCACACAAGATTTCCTCAATCTTATTCACAACCTGAAGATCCTCTACCTATTCCTCATCACTGGCCAAGCCTTCCCTCGTGGCTATAGCTCTCTTCTTGGTATTCACCTTGTATTGGTAGGGTGCTCTACTACACATCTTTCCCATTGACACCAAGATCCACTTCATATGGTCATTGTCCATCATGATCGGGTCCAAGGGTTCCTCCTCCTTCTTGCCTTTATCCTTCCCTCCTTCCATTTATCCTCACTCTGTCAGTGATTCCCCTCATCCCCCATACATGTAGGGAAGTTTAGCTGTCCGATTCCATTGTCATTAACCCTTTGTTATATAACAATATCTTAATAGAAGTATACAATGATCAAATGTACCTTCCTCGAGGTCCACGTAGAAATTCTTTCTCTGCTGTGCTGTATGACTTCGCTGTGTCAACTGCAAACTCCGTTATGAAGCCTGCCACAATAATGTCAAGCCAAAAGTCTACTGTGCGGGTGAATTTGTTGTTCACTTGCTATAATTTCTCAATTTGTACTGGGGTCCACTCTAACTGTCAAATCCAGTTCGTCACGTGGTTATCCTTCAACCTTAGTATCCAATCCTGCAATAGATGCAGAAAATCATAGAAAAAGACTTTGTGCAAATCAATAAACACGTATTTGTCCAGATATTTGCGAGGCGTGATTCTAGGGTTTCTATTGTCTTTCTGTGCAAACTCTAGCTCTTTGGTTCTCAACCAGCCTTCAATTTCTTCTTTCGTAGGGTTCCACGGTCTCAACATCCCCTTCTAATGGCTCATTGCTCTCTTCTTTTCTTTGCTCATTTCTCGCTCCTCCTATCTCATCTACTCAATCCTCCTCTGTTCCTTCGAATGACAAAAAAACCATTTGTTGGTTACTAATTACTAGTTCTACTCTATCATATGAGTTATTGACTCAGATTTCATGCCTTTCAGGTTTCCAACAAAATCCTCTAAGACTATTGGCCCTCCTGGTAAACTAGAAGGCAATGCAACACACAAAATGCGCCATGCAGTCTCACCTGAGATAGCTTTAATGGGTGTCTATAAGAATTATTTGTTTACAGCTTGGGATTGAGCGCAAGATATGGGATCTGTATTCTGGACCATTTATTATAACTTTTGATTGCAACCTACTATTATTTGCGACTTATTCCCTCAATATCGCAACAGTATTTAAACAAGCAATGTAACAACTCATTCATTCATTAATAATAAAAAATAACTACTGAAAATATGGTCAAGATATGCATGCATTCATCCCATTACACAGATTTTATTGTGGTTCACCCTGTCCCAGGCTACGTCCACAAATATTTGGCTCTTGGCTCTTTTATTATGGTAGTTCTGCATATCCGGTGCTGCGCACTTACAATTCTCCTTAGTCGAGTAAGATCTATATGAGGCAAACTTGATCGCACCAGACTCCTTAGCCTACGATCTAATCCTCATATCTACCTTCTCTCCTCTCCTCTAGCTCAACATATTACAAAATAGTACATAACAACATTACAATTCACATCGACTCGTGCATATATATGATGTAACAATAATCTGAACAATGCAAAAATCCAACTTATGATACCTACGTATCAGAACCCTCTATAATACCTCAGTATTGATATTTATACATCTTTGGATCTTCAACCATTACAATACATTACAAAAAACATAACCCTATCGACTTTAGTTCTTCCTCTCATGTGCGTGTGTTGCTCCTCCTTCCAATTGTCTCTCTCCTTGTGCATGCTTTCTTGCATGCACACGTGCCGTCTTTCCTTCCAGCTGTTACTTCCGTTTTTTCACTCTTTATTTCCCCACGATCGTCCTTCTTTCCACTTCGGTCTACTGCTAACAACATCCTTCCAGAGTTTATCCTATGCTGAGTCAACTGCCTCATTGACCGACTTGGGCTCATCGTCGATGGTGTTGGGTATGTGTTATATTCTTTGCACGACTAGTCCTAGTGTATGCTACGTGTGCCAGACATGTAGGGGGGCTTGAGGGGGGGGGTGCTAGGCCCTCCCTTTGGGGGTTGATAACCCCCTTGTGCAGAGTTTTGGGGGAAACTCCCTCAAAAAATTATTTTTACCTCGGGAAACATGTCACATTTTTACCTCGTTTTTCATTTCACCTCAATTTTCATGTCCATTGCTGGGTGGTTTTTCGACACATGGTTTTTGCTGATGGTTGTTTATTTCCAATTAAGGAATTAGAGTTGTTGACTAATCTAGGTCATTTAGTTAGGGTTTTGGATGCCGCTAGCTCCTATATTTATATTGTATTGTAAACAATGTATCACTATGAATGAATATAGAATATGATGGTTTTCTTGGTTTTGGGTTTCCAAGGGAAAAATCTCTGTGTAATTTGTGTATTTTCCATTGTATCTTTTCTTTTATTTTATTGAAAATCTATTTGAAGTAAAATATTGTAGAAGGTTAAAATTTATAGATGGCAACTAACACGAATGCAGAATGAAAGTTGGGTAGACTATACCTCTCAATTGGTTTTCTTATTCTTTCTGACCTCCTTACCACCAGAGTGAGTTGCTCCACCTCTTCCTCAGTTTCGTTTGGATCATCTGAATCATCTTCTTCATTCCTCAGTTCAAACCACACCATATCAAGATTATTCTCAGTCTGAACAACTTCCGCAGGCTTGAATTTACCTCCAACTTCTTTGAAGACTACATCTTGACTGTACAATGTTCTCCTTGATGCAGGATCCCAGAGCTTATATCCTTTCATCCCTTGTTTATATCCTATGATAATACATTTGACTACCTTCTTGTCTAGCTTGCTCCTCTTTTCCTTGGGAACATGCATAAATTCTTCACAACCAAATATTTTGAGATGTTCCACCGAAGGATTCTTACCAGACCATACCTCATTTGGAGTCGTGTTGACTGGCGCCAACAAAGGAGACATATTTACCAGATATCTTGCAGTCTCAAATACCTCTGCTCGGAACTCTTGTACGAACTCAATAGCACTGAGCATTCTCCTTGACATATCCATCAACGTTCTATTCATTCTCTTAGCAACTCCATTTTTATGTGGGGTATATGGTGTGGTATTTTGGTGTGCTATGCCACAATTCTTACAGAATTGATCAAATTCCTTTCCACATAATTCACCACCATTGTCAGTCTTCAACACTTTAATTGTTTTCTCTGTCTAGTTTTCCACAAGAGATTTAAAATCCTTAAATCTCTCGTAAACCTCTGATTTCTTCCTCATGAAATATATCCATGTCTTCTTGGAAAAATCATCTATGAAAGAAGACATAATACATGAATCCACCAAGTGAAGGAACTGTATCTGAGCCAAAAACATCACTATGCATTAGTTATAGAAACCCATTTTCCCTTGTTGCTACATATGGGAACCTCACCCAAATTTGTTTTCCATATATGAAATGTTCACAACAATTGACTTCTAAACCACATTCAGGAAAACCTTCAACTATACCTTTTCTTTTCATATCTCGAAGTCCTTTTTCTCCAATGTGTCCCATCCTCTCGTGCCATAACCTGGTCATATCAATCTCATCATGTCTTGTCGAGTCGATTTGAACCAACTTGACTCAAGTCGAGTCGATTTGTGTCAAAATTGAGTCGGGTTGAATCAGAGTTGAGTCAATTTCAGAGGCAATGATATTGTTGCATCTAGTTGATTCGACATTCCCTAACATCTTGTACATGGTACCAATCCAAACTCCTCTCATTAAGATCATCGCACCTCTGACAATCTTGCACAAATCCTTCTGAAACATAGTATGCAGACCTACATCACTCATCTTGCTGATATTTATCAGGTTTCTTGCCAAACCTAGAATGTGTAGCACCCATGGAATAGTTATTTTCCTCCCATCTTGCAGTGTCAGTCAGACACTTCCCCATTTGACAATTTTGGTTGTTGAGTCATCCCCCAAGAACACATCACCCTCATCATATTGTTTATATTCATAGAACCATTCTTTATCTGGTGTCATATGATAGGATGCTCTTGAGTTTATCAAACAAACATATTGATCCGACTGTGTACTGGTCGACGCTAGATACACATCACCTCCCTTTTCCAAGGTCGTATTTCTCTCAATTGACTGCTTCTCATTGGATTCAACACTAATTTATGTTTCCTTCGACTTACAGTCCTTTTTATAATTCCCAACTTTACCGCATTTCTAGTGTAATACCTTGGGTTTTTGAGCCCCGTATTAAATAATTTACTTTTTAATCTATGAAAGGCCAGAGTGCCCAAATAATTAAAAGAGGCCAGTGTGCCTAGGAAATGTAATGTTTTGATCATTATTAATAATAAATACATCATTGGTTGCTAGACGAACAAGGACAAGAGTTATAGGGGGCTATGATTCCACAAGAGAGGGGTCTTTAGGGGCTAAGTATTTATTTTAAATTTTATCTACCCATAATTTTTTAATGGATAGGAGTGGTTACATGAGCTTCTTGGGGAAGGCCATGTGGTTCTTGATTTGAAAGTAAATATATAGACCCATATTTTGGGTTGTTTGGGGGGGCTTCTTCTTCACTCATTCACTTACTCACTCATTATTCATTTTTCATTGTTCACACCTTTCATTCTATTTTCTCTCCATTCACTCTTGCACCCACTCTTCATTCTTCATTCCTTTTGATCTTAGATGGGGAGAGAAAAATGAATTGTGGAGAGGAGCCATGGTTTGGTTGACAATAGTGACTGTTGGTGTATTCTAACCATGAATTAATGCCTTCATGTCTGATATGCATTGGCATGCATTAAGTTTTTCCCACAACTACAAATCTTGAGATTCCCAGCATGGAGATTCTTGACCAGATGCATTGGAGCCTTGGGAGGAGGTGGACATCCTGAGGGATTGCATGGAAGAGAAAGGGGTCCATTCTCTTGGGTTGTGAAGGTTGGGTAGAAGAGAGATGGAGTAATTTGGATTGTTGTGTGTGCTGAGAAACCTATGAGAGATTGAGTGTTGACTGGTTTTGGAAGTCGAGTGACACTTTGGAATCAGCCTTGTGGACTCATAGCCCTGGCTCGAGGGTGACATTGTTGTTGATACTTGGAACAACAATGTCTATGGTTGGGTGGAACGTCCTTGGTTGATTAATTTCATTAAAGATAAGTTCTCTCTCTGTCATGGTTTCATTTATCTGTATATTTATTTTCGTTGTGTATTTATTTATATATGAAATTCGCATCTATAATATCCATGCTTGCTGGTTATTGATGTGCACAACATATGGTTCATTTATTTTGTATTGTAGCTCGAATATTGATCTATACATGTGAATATTTGATCCATCTTTATTAATTAAAAATTTGATCAGAATTTGAAATTAGTTCAGAAGCGGGCTTGAAGTAGCATGCCCGGCCTATGGGTGGCTGGATACATTACAGATTGGTATCAAAGCTCCAGGTTGAAACACCAGATTGGTATGGGCTGGAACTGCGGACATGGTATGATGGTTAAAAATGGATATGTCCTTGTGATCTTAAATCTCGGGAAAGATAACACTACAGAGATCGCACAAAAGATAGAGCGTCGTGCAAAAAGACATCCTTTATGAAGGATTTTAGATTCGTGGCCGTACCTTTTGGATCTCGAGAGAGATCAAAACTGTTGATAAAAGCCAAGCAAGAGATGTAAAACTCGAGAACTTCATCACCTTAGTGATTATGGGAGACATGGCAGAAGCATGGAAAAGGCCGAAGTCGTGAAATCCTGTCGGATGTCTAATATGATATGAGGCTCAAGTGAAATCTCAATCATTGGTCAGGGTCATCCAACATTGACCACTTCAGGAAGTTAAATCTGAAGAATCGAACCATTTTATAATTGCTATAGCCCAGAGTCTTGAAGTGTTGATGTCCTGAAATCCCATCGACCATTAGATCGAGTGAAGAATTTGGGATTAATGTAGGCCATCATATATGGAGAAAATATGGTGGACCATCCATTCTATTGATGACGTTTCGTATGCCATATGGTCGGGGTACCGTGTGGGGACATGTGTCACCCATATTTAGTACCTTTTGGACCCTAACCTGTTCATTTTTGAGTGACACATGGCACACATGCCATGGGTCCACACCACCATAGGTGACATCAACATGCCATGGGTCCGCATCACCATAGGTGACATCAACATGCCATGTCATCTCCGGGAGTATGGCCTCTGGGGGTGTCCAACGTCTCTACCAAACGAAAGTGCTAAAGACCGAAGTCACGAATTCACATAGACCATCGATGTAAGATTCCTTTAGGACCTTTCTCAATTGTTAGATCAAGTAGTGGCAGGATGGCATAAGCACTTCGACAGATATCACTCTGAGGGTTTTGAATGACTCGAGAGTTGTAATATCCCAGAGTCCTGAAGCGTTGAAGTCTCAAAATGAATAAGGAGCATCTGTCGCAAAACTTCATTAATTCATGGCTGTTGGATCAACTAGTGGAAGGATAGCGTAAGCGGAGGCGTTAACTGATGGTAAGCGGTCATCATCACTTTATGACCTCTTCGGTAGGTATCACTCTGGGAAAGTTGAACAACTCGAGATTTGTAATGTCCCGGAGTCATGGAGTAGTGAATTCACGTATTCCTTTGATCTGAGATTCTTCGGGAGTTCTCGTGACCATCCGATTTAACAATGGAAGGATAGGGTAAGGGCTTCAACGAGTATCACTCCGGGGGAGTTCAACGACATGGGAGTTGTAATGTTCCGGAGTCCCGGAGTGCCGAAGTCCCAAATTGATTAAGACCATCCATATCAACGCCCGATTAAGTTGTGATCATCGATCTTGTTGAAGCCTCTAGATGAGCCAGGATCATCCAGTCAACAGGAGTTCAAATCTCGACTGTCCGATCTTCTAGTGAAGCTAATAGAAGGGTTTCGACAAAGTTTACTCAGGGAGAAGTTGGAAGATTGAAAAGGGAGAATAGCCGAAGGCTGAAGTCCGGAGGATTTGGTCCTAGATCCAGTCTCATGATAAGGTAAATGGGTCAATTAGAGGCATGAAGGGCCTAGCAGTAACCAATCCTTCAGACATTGTGTTCAAACAAGCTCCCATGTAGAAGAATATAGAGGAAGGCACTAAAGAGTGAATAAGCCCGTGGTTTAGAGCCATGGTCACAAGAAAATTTGGTTGAAGGAAGAACCTATACATAATTTGAATTCTGTACCAGTTAAAGGAGCTGTGGAATATTTTGACAAGATCCTATTGCAAAACAAAGGAAAAGGGGTTGAAAGTGATTTTTTTTCCGAGAAGCCATAACATTTATCTCAAATATTGAATTGGGGAAATATTGTAGTCATTGGAAAGATTATTCATATGAGGATAACATGGAGTTGTTGTAATATGGAGAATGATAATATATTCTTCATGAATTGAGAAGAAAAAAGACATGTATCATTGTTCGACATTTTTTTTTATAATTCTAACAAAATGGTTGCTTGCACATTTTGCAGAATTAGGGGGTGTAAACATATCAATTAAGTATAATAATGCATATTGAAGAAATGGAAGAAGGAGAGGGAGCTTCCAGCCATGATAAAGAGGCCAAAGTTCAAAATATCAGTGCTGGTAATGCATAGAAATAATCCAACAGACACTAGGACAAAGGGGAGAAAGAAACATTGATAGAGACTGTGAGAAGCCTGAAAATAGAAGTGTAGAGTTACAAATCAGACAATGAGAGACTGATAAGAGAAAAAAATAATATAAATGCTCAAGTGATGCAAAGCTTAAATCAGTTTCAGAGGAAAACAAAGAATGGATCAAACTCAAAATATGAGGAAGAGGGAAGATGTCATGAAAGAAGAGATGACTGCAAA
>JASDQU010501247.1:19381-30344 GCA_032191745.1 Picea mariana | reverse complement strand
CATTCCTTTTGATCTTAGATGGGGAGAGAAAAACGAATTATGGAGAGGAGCCATGGTTTGGTTGACAGTAGTGACTGTTGGTGTATTCCAACCATGAACTAATGCCTTCATGTCTGAGATGCATTGGCATGCATTAAGTTTTTCCCACAGCTACAAATCTTGAGATTCCCAGCATGGAGATTCTTGACCAGATGCATTGGATCCCTGGGAGGAGGTGGACATCCTGAGGGACTGCGTGGCAGAGAAAGGGGTCCATTCTCTTGGGTTGTGTAGGTTGGGTCGAAGAGAGATGGAGTAATTTGGATTGTTGTGTGTGTTGAGAAACCTATGAGAGATTGAGTGCTGACTGGTTTGGGAAGCTAAGTGACACTTTGGAATCATCCTTGTGGACTCATAGCCCTGGCTCGAGGGTGACATTGTTGTTGATACTTGGAACAACAATGTCTATGGTTGGGTGGAACATCCTTGGTCTGCATTCAGTTTTTGATTAATTTCATTAAATATAAGTTCTCTCTCTGTCATGGTTTCATTTATCTGTATATTTATTTTTATTGTGTATTTATTTATATATGAAATTCGTATCTATAATATCCATGCTTGCTGGTTATTGATGTGCACAACATATGGTTCATTTATTTTATATTGTAGCTTGAATATTGATCTATGCATGTGAATATTTGATCCATATTTATTAATTGAAAATTTGATCAGAATTCGAAATTAGTTTAGAAGCGGGCTTGAAGTAGCATGCCCGCCCTATGGGTGGCTGAGTACATTACAGATTGGTATCAAAGCTTCAGTTTGAAACACCAGATTGGTATGGGCTGGAACTGTGAACATGGTATGATGGTTAAAAATGGATATGTCCTTGCAATATTAAATCTCGGGAAATATAACACTACAGAGATCGCACAAAAGATAGAGCATCGTGCAAAAAGCGATCCTTTATGAAGGATCGTAGATTCGTGGCCGTACCTTTTGGATCTTGGGAGAGATCAAAACCGTTGATAAAATCCAAGCAAGAGATGTAAAACTTGAGAACTTCATCACCTTAGTGATTATGGGAGACATGGTAGAAGCATGGAAAAGGCCGAAGTCGTGAAATCCTGTCGGTCGTCTAATATGATATGAGGCTCGAGTGAAATCTCAATCATTGGTCAGGGTCATCCAACATTGACCACTTCAGGAAGTTAAATCCGAAGAATTGAACCATTTTAGAACTACTATAGCCCAGAGTCTCAAAGTGCTGATGTCCTAAAATCCCATCGACCATTAGATCGAGTGAATAATTTGGGATTAATGTAGGCCATCATATATGGAGAAAATATGGTGGACCATCCATTCTATTGATGACGTGTCGTATGCCATGTGGTCGGGGTACCATGTGGGGACATGTGTCACCCATATTCAGTACCATTTGGACCCTAACCTGTTCATTTTTGAGTGACACATGGCACACATGCCATGGGTCCACACCACCATAGGTGACATCAACATGCCATGGGTCCACATCACCATAGGTGACATCAACATGCCATGTCATCTCCAGGAGTATGGCCTTCGGGGGTGTCCAACGTCTCTACCAACGAAAGTGCTGAAGACCGAAGTCACGAATTCACGCAGACCATCGATGTAAGATTCCTTCAGGACCTTTCTCAATCGTTAGATCAAGTAGTGGAAGGATGGCGTAAGTACTTCAACAGATATCACTCAGGGGGTGTTGAACGACTCGAGAGTTGTAATATCCCAGAGTCCCGAAGCGCTGAAGTCTCAAAATGAATAAGGAGCATCCGTCCCAAAACTTCATTAATTCATGGCTGTTGGATCAACTAATGGAAGGATAGCGTAAGTGGAGGTGTTAACCGATGGTAAGAGATCATCATCACTTTATGACCTCTTCGATAGGTATCACTCTGGGAAAGTTGAACAACTCGAGATTTGTAATGTCCCAGAGTCATGGAGTAGTGAATTCACGTATTCCTTTGATCTAAGATTCTTCGGGAGTTCTCGTGACCATCCGATTTAACAATGGAAGGATAGGGTAAGAGATTTGATGAGTATCACTCCGGGGGAGTTCAACGACATGGGAGTTGTAATGTTCTGCAGTCACGAAGCGCTGAAGTCCCAAATTGATTAAGACCATCCATATCAACGTTCGATTAAGTCATGATCGTCGATCTTGTTGAAGCCTCTAGATGAGCCAGGATCATCTAGTCGACAGGAGTTCAAATCTCGACTGTCCGATCTTCTAGTGAAGCTAATAGAAGGGTTTCGACAAAGTTTACTCAGGGAGAAGTTGGAAGATTGAAAAGGGAGAATAGCTGAAGGCTGAAGTCTAGAGGATTTGTTCCTAGATCCAATCTCATGATAAGGTAAATGGGTCAATTAGAGGCGTGAAGGGCCTAGTAGTAACCAGTCCCTCAGACATTGTGTTCAAGCAAGCTCCCATGTAGAAGAATATAGAGGAAGGCACTAAAGAGTGAATAAGCCCGTGGTTTAGAGCCATGGCCACAAGAAAATTTGGTTGAAGGAAGGACCTATACATAATTCGAATTCTATACCAGTTAAAGGAGTTGTGGAATATTTTGACAAGATCCTATTGCAAAACAAAACAAAAGGGGTTGAAAGTGATTTTTTTTCTTCGGGAAGCCATAACGTTTATCTCAAATATCGAATTGGGGAAATATTGTAGTCATTGGAAAGATTATTCATATGAGGATAACATGGAATTGTTGTAATATGGAGAATGATAATATATTCTTCATGAATTGAGAAGAAAAAGGACATGTAGCATTGTTCGACAATTTTTTTTATAATTCTAACAAAATGGTTGCTTGCACATTTTGCAGAATTAGGGGGTGTAAACATATCAATTAAGTATAATAATGCATATTGAAGAAATGGAAGAAGGAGAGGGAGCTTCCAGCCATGATAAAGAGGCCAAAGTTCAAAATATCAGTGTTGGTAATGCATAGAAATAATCCAACAAACACTAGGACAGAGGGGAGAAAGAAACATTGATAGAGACTGTGAGAAGCCCGAAAATAGAAGTGTAGAGTTACAAATCAGACAATGAGAGACTGATAAGAGAAAAAAATAATATAAATGCTCAAGTGATGCAAAGCTTAAATCAGTTTCAGAGGAAAACAAAGAATGGATCAAACTCAAAATATGAGGAAGAGGGAAGATGTCATGAAAGAAGAGATGACTGCAAAAGAACTGGTTATTCAATAAGTGCTAGTAGAACTCATAGACATCACTCACATCCCTACTCAACAAGGAAATTACATGCATCTAAAGATTCCATAAATAGTCCATAGGTGTCTCCTGTTAGGCAACAAAGAAAAAGAAATGAATTGGATAGTTTGCAAGGAGAGTCGAGGAAGCTTAAGCCACCATCCTTTGATGGTGAAAGAGAAAGCTAAGATGATGCTAAGGCATGGTTTCTTGAACTTAGGAGGTTTTTTCAATTGCATAACTACTCATCAAACCTAGAAGCCAAAATTTCCACATATCATTTAGATGGGAAAGATGCTATGTGGTGGGATCAACTGAAGCAAGTTGAGCACATTAATGAGAATAGGATCACTTGGAAGCAGTTCAAGAAATATTTTCAGAAGGAGTACCTTTCAAATCACTTCTATGACACGAAAATGCAGGATTTATTTGAACTCAGGTTGGGAAGCATTACCATGGAATATTATGAAAAGAAGTTTGTGGGGATTTTAAAATATCCGGGGTTTATAAAATATGAGAAGGTGAAAGTAAAAAGGTTTTTGAGTGGAATTCCATCCTTTTATAAAGAGAATATTCAATATGATGAAACTAGGAATTTGAATGAGACCATTAGGAAGGCTAAGTACTTGTATGAGAAAGGAAAGGGAAGAGAGTCTTTGCATAAATCTTGGAAGGATAAGAAGAAGGAGAAATATGATCAAAGAAAGAAAGGATTCAAACCTCCTTTCAATAGAAATAGCCCAAATAAAAATAAGCCTGACCAATATGCTAAGGATGAATCCAAGATAAAAGACTCCTTGGGAAAAAGGGGAAGACCACCAATCCAATGTTGGGGATGCAAAGAAGATCACCTGTACAAGGATTTCCCTCACAGAAAGGGAAAAGTGAAGACCATGCAAAAAATCCAAGAGGCTACAACAATAGAAGACATGGGAAGTATATATGCAACCTTAGATGATTGAAAAGTAGAGTACCAATCCAATATGATCGAGGTGGAAGGTAAAATCATTAATCAAACTGTTTCTATTTTAGTTGATTAAGGAGAAAGTCATTGTTACATTGATCCTGAAATCGTGGATATATTACATTTGGAGAAAAGTAAGCTTGAAAAATCAAGTTTGGTTTAGCTAGCCACTGGAACCAAAAGGAGAATCCATGATATGGTCAGAGGTTGTTCCATAAGTAATAATTGTGTGAATACTAATGCTAATATAAATATTATACCGTTGGGATATTATGATATTCTAATTGGAATGGATTGGTTGGACAAGCATCATGTTGTCCTTGATTGTCATAACAAGACATTTACATGTCTCGATGAAGAAGGAAAACAAAGCACTATGAAAGGAGTTCCAACACCCATATCTATAAGGGATATTTTAGCCTTACAGCTGAAGAGATGTTTCAGAAAAATGATGTCAATTGTATTCACTGCATGTGGAGGAACCATAAAATACAAAGGGGCCAAGCCTTGAAGAATTTTCGGTACTACAAGAATTTGAAGATGTATTCCAAGAAATACCCAGGTTGCCACCAAAGAGGGAGATAGATTTCTATATTGATCTAGTACTAGTAGCTGCCCCAATATCAAAAACACCTTACAAAATGAGTACACCAAAATTAAAAGAATTACAAATGAAGTTGGAATAGTTTTTGAAGAAAGGGTACATACGTCCAGGTGTTTCACCTTGGGGATCACCAATACTCTTTGTCAAAAAGAAGGATGGAACCTTGAGGTTGTGTATTGAATTTCGATAGCTGAATAAATCCGTTGTAAAGAACAAGTACCCTCTACCCATAATTGATGACCTCTTTGATCAACTAAGAGGGGAAAATATATTTTCAAAGATAGACTTGATATCGGGATACCATCAGGTAAGAATCAAGGAAGAAGACATCCATAATACAACATTTAGAACCAGGTATGGGCATTATGAATTTGTAGTGGTTCCATTTGGACTGTCCAATGCACCAACTGTCTTCATGTAATTAATGAATGGGATATTCATAAATTATTTGGATAAGTTTGTCATAGTATTCCGAGATGACATACTTTTTTATTCTAATTCAGAGGAAGAGCATGAAAATCACCTAAGATTGGTATTGCAAGTGCTGAGGGAACATCAATTGTATGCCAAGCTTAGTAAGTGTTCTTTTTACCAAGAACAAATCCATTACTTGGGACACATTATTTTAGAACAAGGTATAACAATGGATCCATAGAATATTGAAGCCATTAGAGGATGGCCAACACCTAGAAATGTTTTAGAAGTCAGATCTTTTATGGGGTTAGATGGTTACTACAAAATATTTATAGCAAGGTTCTCTAAGATTTCTCATCCCATCACCTCCTTGCAAAAGAAGGGAATTAAATTTGAATGGACAACAGAGTGTGAAGATAACCTTAATCTGTTGAAAGAATTACTTACTAGTGCTCCTATTTTAAATATTGCTAACCCAAATGGAAGTTTTGTGGTATGTGTTATCACCATGACGATCATGCTTCAAATCTGAGTTTAAATTTAGCAGGTGACTAAATCAATGTAGAGACATTGTGTTATTTGGAGGTTCGGGTCGTATGTGGCGGTAATATGGAGAAATATGGAAGAAGAGAGAAGGAATGAGTCTTACGGATCATTGATCTTGAAGCAACCCAGAACGATGGTTGAGGCCCATATCGGGTGGAGAACTAGCGTGGAACTTAATTATGCGAGGGTGGACCGGGGAAAACCATTGTGGTTTTAATAGTGGACGCGTGGCTGTTAGCTTATGGCCTACCTTTACCAATCACTAAGTCTAAATTGTCACCTATATTTGTATTATTCATTTAGGATATTAGTAATATATCCTCAAGTGATGACTAATGAGTTAGTTAAGATTGCCTAGACTAGTCATAATGCATGATTTTAGGATCTAGAGCAAATTTCTCTATGAGGTGGCATCACCCATTGTACTATAAATATGTAACATTGAAGTGAATAAGAATGTGTTGGCTATTATGCCTTTTCCGCCATGTTGCTGTTCTTGTCTCTAATTTATTGTGTTTAATTTCTTCAATTGGTATCAGAGCTGGTAGTGCGGGCCTGATTTCCTCACGGGAAGGCCAGGAATATGTGAGAGCTTAGATGGCCGATTCCTTTCATTTCTGTGTGTTAACAATTGTTGTAGGGGCCGAGTTTGTTGAGTTGGGATGGATTCTTTAATTTCTTCAGTGGCGCCCTTAGAAGTGCATCAGGGAAAAAAGATGTTTCCTTGAAACCGTTTTCTCAACAACCCCAATGTCACGTGATTTAATGTGTCAAATCAACAACTCGTGGGGGGAGGTGTCAGTTAGTCAAATCACCTCATGTTGCTAGTTAAGGTACTTTCCGTCCAACATGTCAAGTGAACATTGTCGTATAACTAACTCAAAATTTCATCATTCGAAGTAGATTGATGAAGCATGGCAAACCAACGTACCATGTCAGTAATTCATGATTAAGATTCAAGGAATAATGGTCTTCAGATATGGGTAGCTTTATCCTACTCCGGGAAATCATCGTCCCATGCATAAGTGGAGTAATCTTGAGCTGGATCAATTTTTTGAGTTCTGTAAAATTAAGGGAGACAAAATCGTGGCCCCTGCAAGGTTGGAAGAGATGTATAATGTCAATCAAACAGTGTCCAGTACAACAGGGTTCTCAACTAATGTGTCAAGCTTACCAATAAGTGAGAAAGAAAGGTGGGTTGTGTAGATATTAGAAACCAAATTTCATACAGATCCCGCAACTGAATCAGAGTCGGGGGTTAGATTAAACCCTGTTATGAGGGACCTAGTCATCAATCAACACACGAATGAAACCTACAAATAGGAAGTGAAGAATAAGCGGAGCAAACGACAGAGAACAAAAATCAGAGTTGAGATGATGGAGAGCGTCAGAGAAAATCAACTCGCTTGGTTGAGCACTCTGAAAGAGGAAATCGCCAAGCTGAAATGAATTCTCAGGTAGGATTAAGTACATTCCAACAAATTTTGGGTAGATGACAGTCGAAGAAAGGGGCCCCAGATATGGAAGACCTATTCCTAACGGTCCCTTTAAAATAGGATAACTGTTATTATAAATCACTCCTTTTTTGTAACTTATCTCTATTTTTAGAATTATGGGGAAGTCTAAATGTTTTGAACTCCATAATTAATTCCCCTATATATGTGTTATCTCGAGGATATGAGAAGGCATTATGAAAGAAAACAAATGCTCAAAATGGGATTTTTTTTAGATAATTTTGCTATTTGTTATAAGCTGTCTCTGGTCCTTTCTCGAAAATGCTAGGAAAGTTCTTCTTTTCTTACTGCATGCAAATAATGACCATGAAAATCTAGAATATATATATCCCCCTCTTAAAATTGCATGAACATCCCCTCAGTTTATCACTCATTTTGATAAAGAAATTTCATCTGGGCTATGTGATGACCATAACCAAGTTGATGAGCCTTATGAAACTAGGGTTGATATTTCATCTCCTGCACTTGATCCAACACTCTCCAAGACTCAGCATAGATACAAACCCTTAAAGTTACCCCACATCCTTCATAATTTTCCTCCAAAACACTATGAATACCTACCTATGTTTGATGAGGAACCTGATAGCATCTCAATTGAAAAACACATCCAAGGGTTTGAGCATTTTATAGATTTGTTTGATATTGAACATGATGATGTTTGTATGAGGGCCTTCTCTCAATATTTGAAAGGAGACACCAAAGACCAGTTTAAAAATTTGCAGTGAGAGGAAATTAGCTCATGGGAGGAATTGAAGGATGTATTTCTAAAGTTTTGGGGCAATAAGAAGTCTTTGGACCTACAACTTAGAGAGTTCTATGCTTTGGAAAAGCAGGACAATGAAACTATTTCTGTATTCAGTAGAAGGTTTTCCAGTATATATTAAAATTTATCCAAAGAAATTCGACCCACTGAAGCTATTGCTATGCTCCATTATGCAACTACTCTCCATCCAGATTTGTCTCTCCTCCTTATGGAAAGAAGATCCAAGCCCTTACAACAAATGTTCTATGATGCTCAGGAAATTCAGCACAACATCCAAGCATGTGATCAGATTCAAAATAAAGGACCAAATGCCGAAGAATGTGAAAGGTAATATGAGAGGAAAGAGGTTGATTGGGATCCTGAGCATAGATTTGAAAATACCATAGGTCCTCTTGTAGTTTCCAATGCCAATGATTATGAAAAAATTTATTTTCCACCTGTTGAAAGAGGGGGTGCTAATCCATCTCATGATAAGAAAAAGGATGATCGTTTTATGTATTCGTTTACAGACAGTCAAGAGGATGAGTTTACAAATCATTTTGTTGAATAATAGGTTGATGTTCCCAGTTTGTTCTTATTAGATGACATCGCACAAACAATTGATTTGCCCGTATATGAAAAATATGAAGAGGATTGTGATGATCAAGACTTTCTTTTTCAGCAGTACAGTGAGATAAATCAACCTATGTATCACAATTACAAGGAGAAAAGTATTGGATCAGCTGAAGAAAATTCTCTACCCTTGTGCTTTGCTGCATTCAAATTTTTGAGAGAGAATTCTAAAATCATTGTTGAAGCAAGCAAATCTGTGCCGATGCAAAGTCACACCAAACCAATGAAACAAATTGACAAGATATTGGAGCACTTTTCTCAAGCACTTGATGACCCTGTTCCTTTCTTTGTAGAAGACCTTGTCAATTCAGAGGTGCAGTCATTGATCGAAGACAAAGCTGAAAATAAGCATATCCAACAATCCAGAGAGATGGAGAAATGTACCTATGATGACACTGGATAAAATGAAGAAGATTTTGAGTCAGGTAACACAACCTTGCCATTGTGTTTTCCCTCATTTGAACTATTGAAACAAAATAGCGTTTCAAATCAGAAAGTATCTGAGCATGAACTTGAAAGTGAAGAAAGTAGTGGACTTACAAATAAAAATTCTCTCCCCTTATGTTTTTCTTACTTTGAATGGTTAAAAGAGAATCATGAGACTTCATAGAAAATGAGGAGTTCTAACTGTATTCACAGTAGTACTGTTTTACATGAAAAGGTTGTTATCATTGAAGAACACCAACTACACTCACATGCATTGAAAAATCATTACTTGGAAAATTCGGAGTGACAACCTGTGCTTAACCATCAGATTAAAGAAGAAGCTGATCAAGAAATTCTTGTTGAAGGTCGTTTTTCTTCTCCTAAAACTAATGTAGATGTTCAACAACATTCCTAGCAAGACAAAGTATTTCAAGGTTGCCTTTCTTCCCTTGAAAATGATGTAGTGATCCTATTTCTGAAAATCCTAGACATGGATGGAGATTTTGAAACTTCACCTATGGAGACTCCGAGAAATGAGGGAACAATTGTGGAGGAAGCTTACTCTTCTATCTTGACTACTGAAAAGGAAACATTTTTTCATATGATTCATGATCCCAAGACACATTATATGGAGAGGGTTTATAGTCAGAATTCACCAATAATAGAGGACTGCAACAAATCAATGTCTGTATCAAATGTGAGTCCTTTTACATCAAATGAGTTTCTCTAGCCATGGTTACCTTATGACTCAAGAAATATTTACTACCAAACTTCTAAAAAATTTTGCCAGTTTTTTGATAGAAGTCAACAAGTTGAATCACCTGAAAACAGAAATGCAGTGGAAGGAGTGAAATGTGATGATTGTTTTATGCATATCTTAGAGGATCCATTTGCAATCCTACTGGAGGAAGAGAACAATCCAGGCCCTTCAAATTTTTTTAGAATTGGACTTATAGATAAAATTTTGAATAAATCGTCAGCAAAAGGGTTTTTGAACAAGCAAGTACAAAATAAACGAACAATGGATAGAATGTTGTCATGGCTACATTGGGATTATGATTTTACTTGATTGGCGATGCTTTTTCAACAGTTAGGGTAGGTAGGAGTGTGCGAATAATCTTGTTGATCAAGCATTGTTTTCTAGTAGTATGTACAGTTAGATCCTAACAATAATTTTTCAGCATCCAATGGAAAGCAGTTTGCAAAAGCCGGTTTTAAGATTTTACGATTCAGTCTCCAAGATGAAACATGATGCCCACACATGTTTGAAGGCATCCCAATGAAGAAGGCATTGAGTCTATAGTTACTTGCTACCTCATAGGGAGGATAGAATCCCTAGTTGGAGCCTATGTTATCACCATGATGATCATGCTTCAAATCTGAGTTTAAATTTAGCAGGTGACTAAATTAGTGTAGAGACATGGCGTTATTTGGAGGTTCGGGTCGTATGTGGTTGTAATATGGACAAATACGGTGAAAGAGAGAAGGAAGGAGTATTACGGACCGTTGATCTTGAATCAACCCATATCGACGGTTGAGGCCCATATTGGGCGAAGAACTAGTGCAAAACTTAATTATGCGAGGGCGGATTGGGGAAAACCATTGTGGTTTTAATAGTGGACGCGTGGCTCCCTTAGAAGTGCATCAGGGCGAAAAGAAGTTTGCCTGAAATCATTTTCTCAACATCCCCGATGTCACGTGATTTAATGTGTCAAATCAACAACTCGTGGGGGGAGGTGACAGTTAGTCAAATCACCTCACGTCGTTGGTTCAGGTACTTCCCGTCCGACATGTCAAGCGAATGCCATCGTATAAATAACTCAAAATTTCATCATTCGAAGTAGATTGATGAAGCATGGAAAACCAATGTACCATGTCAGTAA
>JASDQU010501247.1:7830-19331 GCA_032191745.1 Picea mariana | reverse complement strand
TGCAAATCTTAAATCAATTTCAGAGGAAAACAAAGAATGGATCAAACTCAAAACAGGAGGAAGAGGGAAGATGTCATGAAAGAAGAGATGACTGCAAAAGAACTGGTTATTCAATAAGTGCTAGTAGAACTCATAGACATCACTCACATCCCTACTCAACAAGGAAATTATATGCATCTAAAGATTCCATAAATAGTCCAGAGGTGTCTCCTGTTAGGCAACAAAGAAAAAGAAATGAATTGGATAGTTTGCAAGGAGAGTCGAGGAAGCTTAAGCCACCATCCTTTGATGGTGAAAGAGAAAGATAAGATGATGCTAAGGCATGATTTCTTGGACTTAGGAAGTTTTTTCAATTGCATAACTACTCATCAAACCTAGAAGCCAAAATTTCCACATACCATTTACATGGGAACGATGCTATGTGGTGGGATCAACTGAAGCAAGTTGAGCACATTAATGAGAATAGGATCACTTGGAAGAAGTTCAAGAAATATTTTCAGAAGGAGTACCTTTCAAATCACTTCTATGACATGAAAATGCAGGATTTATTTGAACTTAGGCTGGGAAGCATGACCATGGAATATTATGAAAAGAAGTTCGTGGGGATTTTAAAATATCCGGGGTTTATAAAATATGAGAAGGTGAAAGTAAAAAGGTTTTTGAGTGGAATTCCATCCTTTTATAAAGAGAGTATTCAATATGATGAAACTAGGACTTTGACTGAGACCATTAGGAAGGCTAAGTACTTGTATGAGAAAGGAAAGGGAAGAGAGTCTTTGCATAAATCTTGGAAGGGTAAGAAGAAGGAGAAATATGATCAAAGAAAGAAAGGATTCAAACCTCCTTTCAATAGAAATAGACCAAATACAAATAAGCCTGACCAATATGCTAAGGATGAATCCAAGATAAAATACTCGTTGGGAAAAAGGGGAAGACCACCAATCCAATGTTGGGGATGCAAAGAAGATCACCTGTACAAGGATTTCCCTCACAGAAAGGGAAAAGTGAAGACCATGCAAAACATCCAAGAGACTACAACAATAGAAGACATGGGAAGTATATATGCAACCTTAGATGATTGAAAAGCAAAGTACCAATCCAATATGATCAAGGTGGAAGGTAAAATCATTAATCAAACTGTTTCTATTTTAGTTGATTAAGGAGAAAGTCATTATTACATTGATCCTGAAATCGTGGATATATTACATTTGGAGAAAAGTAAGCTTGAAAAATCAAGTTTGGTTCAACTAGCCACTGGAACCAAAAGGAGAATCCATGATATGGTCAGAGGTTGTTCCATAAGTCTTAATTGTGTGAATACTAATGTTGATATAAATATTATACCGTTGGGATATTATGATATTCTAATTGGAATGGATTGGTTGGAAAAACATCATGTTGTCCTAGATCGTCATAACAAGACATTTATATGTCTCGATGAAGAAGGAAAACAAAGCACTGTGAAAGGAGTTCCAACACCCATATCTATAAGGGATATTTTAGCCTTACAGTTGAAGAGATGTTTCAGAAAAATGATGTCAATTGTATTCAGTGCATGTGGAGGAACCATAAAATACAAAGGGGCCAAGCCTTGAAGAATTTTCGGTACTACAAGAATTTGAAGATGTATTCCAAGAAATACCCGGGTTGCCACAAAAAAGAGAGATAGATTTCTATATTGATCTAGTTCTAGTCGCTGCCCCAATATCAAAAACACCTTACAAAATGAGTAAACTAGAATTAAAAGAATTACAAATGAAGTTGGAAGAATTTTTGAAGAAAGAGTACATACGTCCAAGTGTTTCACCTTGGGGGTCACCAATACTCTTTGTCAAAAAGAAGGATGGAACCTTGAGGCTGTGTATTGAATTTCGATAGATGAATAAATCCGTTGTAAAGAACAAGTACCCTCTACCCATAATTGATGACCTCTTTGATCAACTAAGAGGGGAAAATATATTTTCAAAGATAGACTTGAGATCGGGATACCATCAGGGTAAGAATCAAGGAAGAAGGCATCCATAATACAACATTTAGAACCAGGTATGGGCATTATGAATTTGTAGTGGTTCCATTTGGACTGTCCAATGCACCAACTATCTTTATGTAATTAATGAATGGGATATTCATAAATTATTTGGATAAGTTTGTCATAGTATTCCGAGATGACATACTTTTTTATTCTACTTCATAGGAAGAGCATGAAAATCACCTAAGATTGGTATTGCAAGTGCTAAAGGAACATCAATTGTATGCCAAGCTTAGTAAGTGTTCTTTTTACAAAGAACAAATCCATACTTGGGACACATTATTTTAGAACAAGGTATAGTAGTGGATCCATAGAATATTGAAGCCATTAGAGGATGGCCAACACCTAGAAATGTTTTAGAAGTCATATATTTTATGGGGTTAGATGGTTACTACAAAATATTTATAGCAGGGTTCTCTAAGATTTCTCATCCCATCACCTCCTTGCAAAAGAAGGGAATTAAATTTGAATGGACAACAGAGTGTGAAGATAACCTTAATTTGTTGAAAGAATTACTTACTAGTGCTCCTATTTTAAATATTGCTAACCCAAATGGAAGTTTTGTGGTATGGGTTATCACCATGACGATCATGCTTCAAATCTGAGTTTAAATTTAGTAGGTGACTAGATCAATGTAGAGACATGGTGTTATTTGGAGCTTCGGGTCATATGTGGCGGTAATATGGAGAAATATGGAAGAAGAGCGAAGGAATGAGTCTTACGGATCGTTGATCTTGAAGCAACCCAGAACGATGGTTGATGCCCATATCAGGTGGAGAACTAGCGTGGAACTTAATTATGCGAGGGTAGACCAGGGAAAACCATTGTGGTTTTAATAGTGGATGCCTGGCACCCTTAGAAGTGCATCGGGGCAAAAAGATGTTTGCTTGAAACCATTTTCTCAACAACCCCAATGTCACGTGATTTAATGTGTCAAATCAACAACTCGTGGGGGGAGGTGACAGTTAGTCAAATCACCTCACGTCGCTAGTTAAGGTACTTCCCGTCCGACATGTCAAGCGAACGCCGTCGTATAACTAACTCAAAATTTCATCATTCGAAGTAGATTGATGAAGCATGGAAAACCAACGTACCATGTCAGTAATTCATGATTAAGATTCAAGGAATATTGGTCTTCAGATATGAGTAGCTTTATCCTACTCCAAGAAATCATCGTCCCATGCATAAGTGGAGTAATCTCGAGCTGGATCAATTTTTTGAGTTCTGTAAAATTAAGGGAGACAAAATCGTGGCCTCCGCAAGGTTGGAAGAGATGGATAACGTCAATCAAATAGTGTCAAGTACAAAAGGGTTCTCAACTAATGTGTCAAGCTTACCAATAAGTGAGAAAGAAAGGTGGGTTGTGTAGATATTAGCAACCAAATTTCATACAGAGCCCGCAACTGAATCAGAGTCGGGGGCCAGATTAAACCCTGTTATGAGGGACCTAGTCATCAATCAACACGCGAACGAAACCTACAAATAGGAAGTGAAGAAAAAGTGGAGCAAACGATAGAGAACAAAAAATAGAGTTGAGATGATGGAGAGCGTCGGAGAAAATCAAATCGCTTTGTTGAGCACTCTAAAAGAGGAAATCACCAAGCTGAAATGAATTCTCAGGTAGGATTAAGTACATTCCAACAAATTTTGGATAGATGGCGGTCGAAGAAAGGGGCCCTAGATATGGAAGACCTATTCCTAACGGTCCCTTTAAAATAGGATAACTGTTATTATAAATCACTCCCTTTTTGTAACTTATCTCTATTTTTAGAATTATGGGGAAGTCTAAACGTTTTGAATTCCATAAGTAATTCCCCTATATACGTGTTATCTCGAGGATATGAGAAGGCATTATGAAAGAAAACAAATGCTCAAAATGGGATTTTTTTTAGATAATTTTGCTATTTGTTATAAGCTATCTCTGGTCCTTTCTCGAAAATGCTAGGAAAGTTCTTCTTTGCTTACTACATGTAAATAATGACCATGACAATCCAGAAAATATATATCCCCCTCTTAAAATTACATGAAAATCCCCTTAGTTTATCACTCATTTTGATAAAGAAATTTCATCTGGGCTACGTGATGACCATAACCAAGTTGATGAGCCTCATGAAACCATGGTTGATATTTCATCTTCTGCACTTGATCCAACACCCTCCAAGACTCATCATAGATACAAACCCTTAAATTTACCCCACATCCTTCATAATTTTCCTCCAAAACACTATGAATACCTACCTATGTTTGATGGGGAACCTGATAGCATCTCAATTGAAAAACACATCGAAGGGTTTGAGCATTTTATAGATTTGTTTGATATTGAACATGATGATGTTTGTATGAGGGCCTTCTCTCAATATTTGAAAGGAGACACCAAAGATCGGTTTAAACATTTGTAGCCAGAGGAAATTAGCTCATGGGAGGAATTGAAGGATGTATTTTTAAAGTTTTGGGGCAATAAGAAGTCTTTGGACCTACAACTTAGAGAGTTATATGCTTTGGAAAAGCAGGACAATGAAACTATTTCTGTATTTAGCAGAAGGTTTTCCAGTATCTATTAAAATTTATCCAAAGAAATTCGACCCACTGAAGCTGTTGCTATGCTCCATTATGCAACTACTCTCCATATAGATTTGTCTCTCCTCTTTATGGAAAGAAGATCCAAGTCCTTACAACAAATGTTCTATGATGCTCAGGAAATTCAACACAACATCCAAGCATGTGAACAGATTCAAAATAAAGGACCAATTGCCGAAGAATGTGAAAGGGAATATGAGAGGAAAGAGGTTGATTGGGATCCCGAGCATAGATTTGAAAATACCATAGGTCCTCTTGTAGTTTCCAATGCCAATGATTACGAAAAAATTTATTTTCCACCTGTTGAAAGAGGGGGTGCTAATCCATCTCATGATAAGCAAAAGGATGATCATTTTATGTATTTGTTTACAGACAGTCAAGAGGATGAGTTTACAAATCATTTTGTTGAATAACAGGTTGATGTTCCTAGCTTGTTCTTATTAGATGACATTGCAAAGACAATTGATTTTCCTGTATATGAAAAATATGAAGAGGATTGTGATGATCAAGACTTTCTTTTTCAGCAATACGGTGAGATAAATCAACCTATGTATCACAGTTACAAGGAGAAAAGTATTGGATCAGCTGAAGAAAATTCTCTACCCTTGTTCTTTGCTGCATTCAAATTTTTGAGAGAGAATTATAAAATCATTGTTGAAGCAAGCAAATCTGTGCTGATGCAAAGTCACACTAAACCAATGAAACAGATTGACAAGATATTGGAGCACTTTTCTCAGGCACTTGATGACCCTATTCCTTTCTTTGTAGAAGACCTTGTCAATTCAGAGGTGCAGTCATTGATCGAAGACAAAGCTGAAAATGAGCATGTACAACAATCCAGAGAGATGGAGAAATGTACCTATGATGACACTGGATAAAATGAAGAAGATTTTGAGTTAGGTAACACAACCTTGCCATTGTGTTTTCCCTCATTTGAACCGTTGAAACAAAATAGCATTTCAAATCAGAAAGTATATGAGCATGAACTTGAAAGTGAAGAAAGTAGTGGACTTACAAATAAAAATGCTCTCCCCTTATGTTTTTCTTACTTTGAATGGTTAAAAGAGAATCATGAGACTTCATAGAAAACGAGGAGTTCTAACTGTATTCACAATAGTATTGTTTTACATGAAAATGTTGTTATCATTGAAGAACACCAACTACACTCACATGCATTGAAAAATCATTACTTGGAAAATTCGGAGTGACAACCTGTGCTTAACCATCAGATTAAAGAATAAGTTGATCAAGAAATTGTTGTTGAAGGTCGTTTTTCTTCTCCTAAAACTAATGTAGATGTTCAACAACATTCCTAGCAAGACAAAGTATTTCAAGGTTGCCTTTCTTCCCTTGAAAATGATGTAGTGATCCTATTTCTGAAAATCCTAGACATGGATGGAGATTTCGAAACTTCACCTATGGAGACTCCAAGAAATGAGGGAACACTTGTGGAGGAAGCTTACTCTTCTGTCTTGACTACTGAAAATGAAACATTTTTTCATAGGATTCATGATCCCAAGACACATTATATGGAGAGGGTTTATAGTCAGAATTCACCAATAATAGAGGGCTGCAACAAATCAATGTCTGTATCAAATGTGAGTCCTTTTACATCAAATGAGTTTCTCCAGCCATGGTTACCTTATGACTCAAGAAATATTTACTACCAAACTTCTAAAAAATTTTGCCAGTTTTTTGATAGAAGTCAACAAGTTGAATCACCTGAAAACATAAATGCAGTGGAAGGAGTGAAATTTGATGATTGTTTTAGGCATATCTTAGAGGATCCATTTGCAATCCTACTGGAGGAAGCGAACAATCCAATCCCTTCAAATTTTTTTAGAATTGGACTTATAGATAAAATTTTGAATAAATCATCGACAAAAGGGTTTTTGAACAAGCAAGTACAAAATAAACGAACGATGGATAGAATGTTGTCATGGCTACATTGGGATTATGATTTTACTTGATTGACGATCCTTTTTCAATAGTTAGGGTAGGTAGGAGTGTGTGAATAATCTTGTTTATCAAGAATTGTTTTCCAGTAGTATGTACAGTTAGATCCTAGCAGTAATGTTTCAGCATCCAATGGAAAGCGGTTTGCAAAAGCCAGTTTTAAGATTTTACGATTCAGTCTCCAAGACGAAACAGGATGCCCACACACGTTTGAAGGTAGCCCAATGAAGAAGGCATCGGGTCTATAGTTCCTTGCCACCTCATAGGGAGGATAGCATCCCTAGTTGGAGCCTATGTTATCACCATGACGATCATGCTTCAAATCTGAGTTTAAATTTAGAAGGTGACTAAATCAGTGTAGAGACATGGTGTTATTTGGAGGTTCGGGTCGTATGTGGCTGTAATATGGACAAATATGGTGAAAGAGAGAATGAAGGAGTCTTACAGACCATTGATCTTGAATCAACCCATATCGACGGTTGAGGCCCATATCGGTCGAAGAACTAGCGCAAAACTTAATTATGCGAGGGCGGACCGGGGAAAACCATTGTGGTTTTAATAGTGGACACGTGGCGTCCTTAGAAGTGCATCAGGGCAAAAAGAAGTTTGACTGAAACCATTTTATCAACATCCCCGATGTCACGTGATTTAATGTGTCAAATCAACAACTTGTGGGGGGAGGTGACAGTTAGTCAAATCACCTCATGTCGCTGGTTTAGGTACTTCCCGTCTGACATGTCAAGTGAACACCATCGTATAACTAACTCAAAATTTCATCATTCGAAGTAGATTGATGAAGCATGGAAAACCAATGTACCATGTCAGTAATTCATGATTACCGATCTTAAGGACTACTGATCTTCAGATATGGGTATCTTTATCCTACTCCGAGAAATCATCATCCCATGCATAAGTGGAGTAATCTCGAGATGGATCGATTTTTTGAGTTCTGTAGAATTAAGAGAGACAAAATCGTGGCCTCTGCAAGGTTGGAAGTGATGAATAACGTCAATCGAATAGTTTCCAGTGCAATGGGGTTCTCAACTAATGTGTCAAGCTTACCAATAAGTGAGAAAGAAAGGTGGGTTGCCCAGATATTAGCAACCAAATTTCGTACAGAGCCCACAACTGAATCAGAGTCAGGGGTCATATTAAACCTTGTTATGAGGGACCTAGTCATCAATCAACACGCGAACGAAACTTACAAACAAGTAGCAAAGAAAAAGTAGAGCAAATGATAGAAAACAAAAATCAGAGTTGAGACGATGGAGAGCATCGGAGAAAATCAACTCGCTTGGTTGAGCACTCTAAAAGAGGAAATAGCCAAGATGAAATGAATTCTCAGGTAGGATTAAGTACATTCCAGCAAATTTTGGACAGATGGTGGTCAAAGAAAGGGGCCCCATATATGAAAGAACTATTCCTAACGGTCCCTTTAAAGTAGGATAACTGTTATTATAAATCACTCCTTTTTTGTAACCTATCTCTATTTTTAGAATTATGGGGAAGTCTAAACGTTTTGAATTCCATAAGTAATTCCTCTATATATGTGTTATCTCGAGGATATGAAAAGCATGGATAAAAGAGGAGTCTTCCCTTTGTGCAGGAAGACTTTGGTAATTTTATGGGGTTGAATTGAATACATATGCAGTAGCTTTGAAGTCTCTATGAAAAGATTCTAATGGTGGTGATATGATTTTTGTCTTCCATCATTGTATGTATTTCCTATGTTTCTTTAATTCCATTTACACCGTCTTCTGTTTAAATTGGAGAGTTAGAGGCCCAAAATTCATCATTTGATGCTCTTGGTTTAAGAAATTTAAACCGTGTATGTTTCTTCTTAGGTAATTCAGAATTCATTCTTGTAATGCTCTGATGTAGTTGTTTGTTTCTCTTTCCTCTTACCACTCTAATTAAATTCAAGTTATAACTCATATTCATTGCCTCATTTAGCCTTTATCCTCTGGAGAGTTCTACAGGCCAGTCAATGTTTTCATTCAATTTCAAAATTTGACTCCATAGCCCTAAATGTCCCTCCTCTTCTTGGCCAACAACTTTATAAAAACCCCCCAAAACAAATCAAATCTAGCCTTCGATTTTCCACAGATATATCAAGTGACACGAGAGAGCCCTCTCTTAGTTGAGTAGGCTAGTGCCTTAGCTCTAAAGCTGGTTGAAATAGTTACCTCTGTCATTTGTCTATTCAGCCAGACAAAATTTACAGAGTGCTAACAATATGTACATATGCATGCAAGGAAGGACTTGATGGATTCCTCACTCAAAATGGAAATGTCATTGGTTATGAGTCCAGAAAGCTTAAAGAGCATGAGAGTAACTTTTCCACACATGACTTGGAACTTGCTGCCATTGTTCACACTTTGAATATGTGGAGGCATTATCTCATGGGGAAGAGGTTTGGATTAAGAACATACCATAGTCGTCTGAAATATCTTTTTGAACAATGAAATTTAAATTCCAGGTAGATGAGACGGCTGAAATTTTTAAGTGAATACGATTTTGACATAAAGCATATCAAAGGAAAAGAAAATAAAGTTGTTGATGCACTTAGTAGAAGAGTACATCTCATGCATGCTACAACTATTAGTATGCATCAGTCAGATTTAAAGAGAAGAATTTTAGATGTTGTTGTCATAGATCGTCATTACCTATAGGTAAAGGAAAGATTACAACAAGAAAATGTACATCAGAAAATTAAAGAGTATGAAATGAAGGAAGATGGATTAATTATGCATAAAAATATAATTATGTTCCTAGTTCTGAAGAACTTAGGAATTTGGTATTAAAGGAAATGCATAATGTTCCATATGCTAGACATCCCAGTTGCAAGAAAACAATTACATCAGTAAGAAGCCAATTCTTTGGTCGGGGATGAAAAAGGATGTTGTTGATTACATCACCAGATGTATGGAATATCAGAAGGTGAAGGCTGAGCATAGACACCCAACGGGTTTGCTACAACCATTACCAATTCTAGAGAAGAAATGGGAAGTGATAACCGTTGAATTTATAACTAAATTTCCTAGGACAACAAGACAAGATGATTCAATCATGGTAGTGGTTGATAAATTGACAAATGATGCTCATTTTGTTCCTGTAAACATGAAGGAAATTGCTAGGTTGCATGGGATACCTAGGACAATTGTCTCAGACAGAGGCACAAAGTTTACTTCGAATTTATGGAAGGGATTATTTAGAGGATTTGGTACAAATATGAAATTTAACATATCATACCATCTGTAGTCAGATGGGCAGACAAAGAGAGTCAACCAAGTGATTAAAGGCATGTTGAGAATGTATGTGATGGATAAGCCATATAAGTGGGAAGATTACTTGCACTTGGTTGATTTTTCCTCTAATAACGAGTATCAAGCTTCATTGAAAATGAGCCCATTTGAAGCTTTGTATGGTAGGAAATGCAATACTCCAATGAGTTGGGACAACCCAATAGATAGAGTGGTAGTTGGGCCAAAATTGCTCAAGGATATGGAAGACCAGATGGTTAGAATTAAGCAAAATTTAAAGGCATCTCAAGATAGAATTTTTTTTTATGCAGATAAGAATAGGGCAACTAGAGAATTTAAAGTGGGGCAACATGTGCTTTCAAAAGTGAAGCCCAAGAAGAACTCTTTGAAGTTGGGTAGTTGTACAAAGCTAGCAGCCAGATTATGTGGTTCATTTGAGATATTGGATAGAATAGGGCCAATTGCATACATGCTTTCATTTCCTTCTTCCATGAATGTGCATAATGTATTTCATGTCTCTTTTCTAAAAAAATATGTGCATGATCCTAACCATGTTATTGATTGGCATATGATTTAGGTAGAGACAAAGGGAGAATTTTAGGTCTAGCCAATGCGAATATTGGACATAAAAGTCAAAATGCTCCAGAATCGAGTTATAGAGTTGGTAAAAGTCCAGTGGACCTACTACGGTCTTGAAGATGCTACTTGGGAGAATGAATATGCCATGTGGGCAGAGTACCCACAAGTTTTTGAATAAATTTTGAAATTTTGTTTTCTTTTTTGTATATGCACTAAGGACAATGCCAAAATAAGGGGGAGGGGATGTAATACCCTTGGTTTTTGAACCCCGTATTAAATAATGTATTTTTTTAATCTATTAAAGGCCAGAGTGCCCAAACAATTAAAAGAGGCTAGCGTGCTTAGGAAATGTAATGTTTTGATCATTATTAATAATAAATACATCACTGACTGTTAGACAAACAAGGACAAGAGTTATAGGGGGCTATGATTCCACAAGAGAGGGGGCTTGAGGGGCTAAGTATTTATTTTATATTTTATCTACCCATAATTGTTTAATGGAGAGGAGTGGTTACATGAGCTTCTTGGGGAAGGCCATGTGGTTCTTGATTCATAAGTAAAGATATAAACCCATCTTGTGGGTTGTTTGGGGGGGGGGATTCTTCTTCACTCATTCACTCACTCACTCATTGTTCATTGTTCACATATTTCATTTTGTTCTCTATCCATTCACTCTTTCACCCACTCTTCATTCTTCATTCCTTTTGATCTTTTTTGGGGAGAAAAAAACGAATTGTGGAGAGGAGCCATGGTTTGATTGGCAGTAGTGACTGCTGGTGTATTCCAACCATGAATTAATTCCTACATGTCTGATATGCATTGGCATGCGTTAAGTTTTTCCCACAACTACGAATCTGAGAGTCCCAACATGGATATTCTTAACCAGATGCAATGGAGCCCTAGGAGGAGGTGGAAAACCCGAGGGACTGTGTGGCAGAGAAGGGGGGGCATTCTCTTGGGTTGTGCAGGCTAGGTGGAAGAGAGCTGGTGTACTTTGGATTATTGCGTGTGATGAGAAGCTTGTGAGAGATTGAGTGCTGATTGGTTTGGGAAGCTGAGTGACACTTTGGACCCATCCTTGTGGGCTTATAACTCTG
>JASDQU010501246.1:176493-190018 GCA_032191745.1 Picea mariana | reverse complement strand
AACAAAAGAGTATTGCGCAAAAATTGGAATCCATGAAGGACGAAGCACTCCTGGTGATAGGCAAGTTGGCCACTATGCAGGGCACCACGAAGCAAGCAGCGTAGGAGAATGAGGAGAAGCTCACAACTTTTACAGCACAAACTATGGAGGAAATTTGTAGTAAAGAAGAAGAAGTGACGAAAAAGGTACAGACAATCAGGGAGACCCTCCAAAATTTTATGGAGGCATGGAAATGTATAAGACAATAGGCCTAATTGGCTCGGGATGAGCCACATGTGAGTATTGGGGGCCTGTTGGACATACATTTTGGATTGATTTTTCATAAAAATTCTAAGTATGGAAGATGTGCGCATAATAATAAGAAGAAGGAAGAAAAGGTAGGCTCGAGAGTGCGTAGTTGATGCACATTTAGGAGTACAGTGCGCAGTAAGAACATACAGAGTAGAGGAATAAAGCATAGAATCAAGAAAGAGAAGAAAGCGGGCAAAAAGGGAGGATTACAACTTGACATGCTAAAATCATAAAGACCCACAAAAGTAAGAAGAACAATAGTTAGAGTGAAAAGGTATCATGTAGGCATTAAAGCATGTAAATCAACCCAAACAATAAGTGAAGATGCGTTTTCAGGAGTTGTCATGAATTGTAATAGGGTTTTGGGATGAGAAAAGCAGCGTTTTAAGCCCTAAAATTCATGTATAAATATGTAATGGGTTGGGACGATAGGGGCTCTCTCTAGATGCATTGTTGAGTGTTCCAAATTGTCGAGAGTTCCTATTTTGTAAGAAGAGTGATAGAATACACTGAGAGTGAAAGAGTCTATGTCTGAAGGTTAAGGAGATGTTGCAGAGAGAGAGAGGCTTGCACTACAAAGCGACTAGAATAGATGAAGGGAAAGATAACATGGTGTATATTTGCAATTAAGAAAGCATAGTACACAAGCCTGAGACAATTACAAGAATAATAATAAAGAAGCCAGTCGTTTTGGACATAGCCCAAAGTTGGGTGAACTGCATTAACTACTATGTTTCACATCTTTTATGTGGTTGATTATGAATATTATCTCTATGCATGTTAGAATAGATCTATCTCTTACATGGTAACTGCACAATAGTTATGAATGTTACAATAATTGTTTTATGTTGCAATCTGAAGTATAATGGTAATATATAACTAAATTCACTAAGGAACCAAAGAAGAACAAATTCAGAATACCGAGTGCAAAACATTTAAGTAAGAATGAAAAGGATGATCACCTCCCATTCCCTCACTACTGCAAAAACTTAGTTCCTGCAGCCCCAATAGATACCTCGGGTGAGACTTCACTTGCATGCAAGTGATGCCAAAAGGGCCGGTGTCTAAAGGGTTTTGTTGGTTAGGATAACTCGAAGCTAGGGTATTACACTTGTATGCCAACAATGCTGAGGAATACAAAATTCGACCTAGCTATCCAATACCTCTATTTCACCACGACTATCCATTCCCTCTATTTGAGATTCCTTTCGACACCTTTGAACATAGAGGTGGTCGTCATCTGGCTTTGAGCTTGGTCGTGGGTGAGATCCTCATGTAGGGGGAGCATGTCACCAACGTCCTCCTCCTTATCCATGACATCGAAGAACAAGAAGTTCATGATCCTCCTCATCTACCATCGTGGCTTCCCAATATCCCTTCACCCATTCGTTGTGCATATTTCCCATGACTGCTTCCTCACACACCTAAAAATGGGTTTCTTTAACGTCCCAAGATTCGTTCCTACAACCTTCTCCACACAATCGCACACGTGTCTACTCTCCTCAACACGCACATAGTTCAACTTCTCTAGCATAAAACACTCTCCTCCACACACAAGACTCTTCTGACAACAGATGACAATGAAGAACACTTATAAATAGGGCCAAAAAAAAAGAAATCTCCTTCATGCTCTCATGGCAGAAATAAATCTCTTGCTGAACAATCTCACAACGGATAGTCCAATCTCAAAATACACTAGCTCTGATGGTGGACAAACAAAACACTCACACTATTTCATACCTAGTAACAATCCACTGAAAGTATCTACTCTCACCTCACAAGAATCTACTCCTACAACAGATTACGCTCATAAGATTCCATTTCCCTAGGCCCTCCCATGAGGGATTCAATCCCAATCCCGCTCGGATACCATGAAAGGAAACATGGGAGGGAGAGTAGACACTATTACACAAACCAAAGTTGTGATGAGAGCTCCATTAAACAATGAAAATAGAGAACATATAAATACACAAAGTTTTATCTCAATATAGACAAAATGCCTTGATCACTCAATCTACTTGGTTGAGCAAATATCTCAACCTCACACCAATCTAGGAAGCATCTAGTTGGAGAGAATCTCTCAAATCCAACTAGTTCCAACAACTTCCCAAATACTAGGAAATAGACTATATGTAGATACCAAATCTACCTAATCATGAAAAATAATAATATTAGTCACAAATATGATCACATCAAAGACAAGTGGGAGTAACATATTCCAACAATATTAATGTATCATTATTAATTAAACTTTAAATATAAATGATTAGAAATTAAAAATTATTTAAAATGAATTAGTTTTAGATAAAATTCTATGTAGGTAAATTGGAAAAAAATGGAATAGTTCACAATCCGAGAATTGCGAGAGAAACAATACAATGCTCTCTACATGTATTAAGGAACAATGCGATAAAAGTACCACGAATCTAGGTTTTCTCCTGTCAACTACATCATCTTCTTCAAATCGAACCCGCTATTAAAAAAAATGACCTTTGTCCATAAATAATATTAAAAAATACAAAGATGTAGACAAAAAAAACAAAGTTGCACCATATAGGGTTAGGGAAATATTAAGGTTAGGATTTAGGAATTCATCATCAATTTGATTCGATCAGGCTGATCTTTATATAGAGAGGAAGCAAGGAAAGAGGGGGGCAGCCAACATTACCACCTGTGTATAACTTTCAGATCAATCCAAAGAGCATGTTGATAACAATGATCGAAACATAAATATACAAATAAGATCATAACATGTACATCTAGCTATTGATGGCGATACTAAAACTAGATCAATGGAAAGATATAATGCTTATAGAACTTAATAGAACATTATGTATGTATCTTTCCTTTGAACAAAGGGCTCTATATGACATATACTATTTGAATTTGTCTACTTGAATGGAGTTTTCTCTAGTTCAAATGTTGCCTTTTTATGTCAAATAGGAGGCCAGATGAATGAGACCAAACACTGGGTGTGTAATCTTTGAATTTGTCTACTTGAATGGAGTTTTTTCTAGTTCAAATGTTGCCTTTTTATGTCAAATAGGGGGCCATATGAATGAGACCAAACACTGGGTGTGTAATCTTTGAATTTGTCTACTTGAATGGAGTTTTCTCTAGTTCAAATGTTGCCTTTTTATGTCAAATAGGAGGCCAGATGAATAAGACCAAACATTGGGTGTGTAATCTTTGAATTTGTCTACTTGAATGGAGTTTTTTCTAGTTCAAATGTTGCCTTTTTATGTCAAATAGGAGTCCAGACGAATGAGACCAAACACTAGGTGTGTGCTCAAACTTATCTCGAATGGAGTCTCCCTTCTAAAATTTGCAAGCAATTCTCAAGATGGGTGCATAATCAAAATGCGATTCATTTGAACCTATATTAATATCAGTCACCTGTAATACATTTATGAGTCACGGTCTATTAATTATATTATGAGTCACTCGTAATATATTATCGAATGTAGAAGTAGGTTCGCTATAAGCCCTGATACATACAATCTGAAGCTCTAACAAAGATAGAACTGTACTTGCAAATAAATAGATAAATCTTATTGCATTTTTTCACCTTATACTTAATGAAATCGATCAAAATAATTTATAACAGCGATCAAAATAATTTATAACAGGGACATCACACTTATAGTATAAGTGCTTACGATTAATTATAAAAACTTCACAGTTCGGCAGTCAACTATGTGAATATTCCATGGCAATCACGTCCAAATTCTGCTTGTTCAAAGGCAATAGTTTGCCTTTCAGTATTGAAACGTGCTTGTAATATTGAAAACATGCTTAAACTTGACAACATCAAGGCTAGATTTTGAAGGAAGCATATGGTTATTGAATCCCAATTTGCAACAGTGTTGAAAATATACTTACCCCAGATAACATGAATTTTGAAGGAAGCATATGGTTATTGAATCCCAATGTGCAACATCCTAGTAAGGCATTCAAAATTGCAATTGAAGAAGATCCATCGAAAACGTCTTGAGATTCTTTAGTATAAATACGTGACAACAAACAATGCATGCTATTTTAGTTTTGCAACAAGGGAAATAATTTAATAGGTATATTTTAGAGGTAGAAAGCCAATAACCTGCACATTCAAATGAGGGGTCTAATCACATATAATAAGTGGTACATGACTTTCCATCTTTGTAAGAAGAATCAAAATTCAATAGGCATATTTTAGAGGTGGATAGCAAGCAAACTGTCAAATTTTGTGAGGGATTTGGCTTCATTCAAAAACCAAATATTAGTAAAGATGTCACATTAGCGATGCATGTTTCTCTATATCATCTTATTTATGTTGTATGTGCATCAATATTCAGAGTCACCATTTTAACACATAAAATCATGTGTATTGATAACATCACAAGTATCACGCCCCTAAGAGTCATGTCCAAGTCCAACCTTTGCATCTTGTGGATGTGCGACACCGTGGTGGTTCTCCCTTGGCATCTTGTCTCAACCAAGGATACTTCACTCAGACTATGCCTCTTCACCTAGAGCATACCCATACTCTCTTCTAGGCTACAAGTGAGTCACATCCTTACTCTTTGCAACCCAGTTGTATACTTAGACATTTGTTAACTTTGTTTAACACTTATTCAATTTGGCATACAACATAAAACATGCGAAACACAAGAGATGGTTATAGTGCGGGCCACACCAATGATTCCTAATAATCGACTTCAATTATTTGTATTGAGGAATAGAAAGAATGCTTTACAAAGAGGGCGCGCTATTGTCCTAGTTACATAGAAGGGTGAGACTGTGCCTCATTCACCAAAACTGTCCAGATCTGCAGTTTTGTCACACCAAGACTTCCTCCTTTTCATTTTTCCTTGCCTCAGCCTAAGGTGCACTCCACTAGTGTGTCCAACCTCAGAGCTCCATGTCTCTTGCCTTCATGTTTTTCCTTGTTTTCGTTTGGTTGCACACCCTTGATTTTATATGGACTCCAAGGGACACTTTTGTGAAACGTCGTGTATTTTTGGTGTGTCGGGCCCCTTCACGAATCATCACACTCAACCAACCATCACACCCCTCCATGGACCCAGTGTTCCCATCTAAGCCTGTGCTCCCATCAACTAATCGTCTCTTAGTTTGGTGCACCCCGCCCTTGGGCGCATTCCCGTTGTACTGTGCTCTTCCTTGTGTCAGTCGTCATGAATCTCTGTGGGTGTGTCGATGGAGTCGTTCAACCTCTTCGGCATGCACATGCTGCTAAGGGAAGAAGGGTGTGTGCCCCCTTGGGTGTACATGTCACCACCATGCCTCGATGCAAATCAAATCTCTGTCATCTATCAAAAGGGAAGAAGGGTGTGTGCCCCCTTGGGTGTACATGTCACCACCATGCCCCAAGGTGCTCCTGCCCACACCAAAATATCTTTGTTTTCCCAACCGATCGTTTCTTCCTTGTGCTCTTTGTTCATTCCATTGTTGAATATGCCCAAGGAGCACAAGCGTTTGGTGGGTGTCCTGAAAGGATTTACATCCTCCCCCAATAAACTTGTTATCATCCCGACAACTTCTGTACCACTTGCGATCTGTAACGACCTCTGTCAAACTCCCAAATCATGTCCTCATATTTCCATAAGAACTCATACCTCTCCTAACTATTCTCTTCATCGGGCTTGTCCTTCCAGTGGACGAAATACTCATGCACTCGACCCCTACCATGTTCCAGGACGTGATGTGCCAAAGTCTTCTCTACCTCCAACTCTAGCTTATTTGCAACCATGGTGGGTAGTTTGGATGGCTCAACTTGACTTGGGTCATCTGAGTCCCTCTGACATGAACTCAATTGGCTAAAGTGGAAGACATGATGAATGTGTCGCATGTGGAATGAAAACTCCAATATGTAGGTGACGTTTCCAATATTATCAAGAACTTTGAACAGTCCCTCATACCTCCGCATGAGATATGGAGTCATCTATTTTGGTGGTGGGAAATTATCTTGACTTAGCTTGAGTAAGACCATCTCTCCTACTTAGAATTCTGCGTCATTATTGCTGCAATTTTCCCACTACTTCATTCTATCTATTGTGTTATTCAAGTGTGTGCGAGCTATCTCCAACCGATCATGCCAACCCTTCACGAAACCCACGGCTGATGGATTCGTCCCATAATAACCGTGTGTCACAAAATGAGGATTTTTGGGTTACTATGTGTCTATCAACTTAAATGGACTATATCCCATCATCGAACTCTTTTTTAGGTTGTATCTAGGCGACATCCAACAAGTCCGACAAATTCATCTGATTTACCTATACATAGTGTCGCAAGTAATCCTCTAGAAGTGCATTGATTCATTCGGTATGCCCATCTGTCTATAGATGGTAGGATGAAATCTTCAACAACTTCATCTCAACAAGATTAAACAATGTTTTCCAAAAATTACTCGTGAACCTTGCATCCCTGTTCGATACAATGTTCAGCGAAAGACCCCAATACTTCACTATGTGCTTGAAAAACAACTTCGCAAATTCTTCGACACTACAAGGCATATTCTTTGCAACAAAGACAACATACTTGGAGAATCGATCCACCATGACCAAAATCCCATTGTATCCCTGCACCATCAGAAGCTGTGTGATGAATTCCATTGAGACACTCGTCCATGGTTTGTCCGGAATCGGTAAATGTTGCAATATCCCTGCTCTCATTATCGTGTTTGTCTTATCCTATTGACATATAAGGAAAGTGTGAACGTACTCCTCGACATCTTTCTTCATCCGCTCCCAAAAGTATCCTCACTCCAACAATGCCATCGTTCTCCACTATCCTAGATGGCCAGCCCATGGTGAGTCATGACATTCCTTCATGAGTTCCCTCCTAAGGTTGGATGAATTAGGGACATAGATTCACTCCCCAAAGTACAACAGTCCATCGTGTAGCTAAATATTTCACATTTTACCCTCCTTCACTTTCTCCATGATGTTCTTTGCTATGTGATCATGCTCTAACCCTTCCTTGATCCATTTTTTCAACTCTTCTAAGACATGAATCTGACTGCTCCATGATGTATGCAACTCGTCTTCCTCCTCTAGGACAACGAGTTGTGCCTTTCTTCTCAAGGAATTCACGACAACAATTATATTTTCTGACCTATACTCAATGGTCATGTCAAATTCTACAAGGAAGTATTACCACCTTGCCTTCTTGGTTGACAACTTCGACTACATCACAAAGTAACTTTTCACAATGTTGTTTGTCTTCATGAAAAAACAACTAGCCCAACAAGTACTGTCTCCAAGTTCGCAAACAATGTACCACTACATTCATCTCCTTCTCATGAATGAGGTATCTCCATTCATAATCTTCGAGCTTTCTACTCTTTAAGGAAATCGAATGCCCCTCTAGCTCTATATGGTGGTCAACAATGAGTCGTAGTGGGAGCACTTTCAACAACTCATTCAACATTCTGTTGACAAAATCACCCAACAAGTCAGTGAGCTCCGTTGGAACAAGCATCCCCACTCTATCCTCTTGAACCTATCCCAGAATTGCTTTGTAAATATGTGATCCATTTTGTCTCGCTACTCTCTTCATACTCAATGTAGACACAAGTTGTGCCTTTCCACCAGACTTCCTTGTGGTTGTGCCCACAACCCAAGCCTTATGTTCACAAAGTATAACCATCTTATCCATCCATGACATGAGGATCAGATGCGTCCTCCTTAAGAACTCTTTCCCAAGAATCACCTCAAAGTCATCCATAGGCATCACCGTGAAGTTAGCCTGACATCACCGTGAAGTTAGCCTGACCTTCCCACTTATCAAGACGAATGTGAACTAAGGAGGCAACACTGAATGTTTCTTTTTCCTTAGAGTTTATTACCTTCACCACAACTCCATAGAAGGAGACTCTAAGTCCCAGCTCCTTCGCTACCTCAGTCTTCAAAAATTTGTGTGAGGCACCTGAGTCAACCAGAGCTTGTACTATTCTTCCATTGATAACGAGATCCAAAAGACACAATTGATGGTCTGTGCTGCCAAAATTTTCACCCAAGGCATCCAATGCACCCAGTCTTTGTAGCTTGCTTCAAACTGAGCCTTTCCACTCTTTTTGTGTTAAGTGAAAAAGACAAACATAATCACAATACAACATACCCGCATTGTGCTCGTCTTTCACAGACTGAGTGGGAGCGCCCCTTGGTCCACCACTTGGTTCCAAAGTGCTTCGTTGCAAGTCCCTGTATATCTTGGCTCACTACCCAAACCAAGACTCTTCTACCTCAGGTCACAATGTGACACTTGACTGGACCTGCCTTGAGTCATCCATGACCTACTTCCATTGTACAACTTCATCCATTTTTGTCCAAGGAGTCGCACCACCCTTGGTTTCCCCACTTCCGGACTATGCGAAGCTTTCCATATTGTGCGTTGTGTTTTGGAAAAACCCTTTGTTGTGAAACTGCTCCGATACCATTCGTCATGCCCCAAAGAGTCATATCTAAGTCCTACCTTGGCATCTCATGGATGTGCGACACCGCGGTAGTTCTCCCTTGGCAGCTTGTCTCAACCAAGGATACTTCACCTAGACTACACCTCTTCACCTAGAGCATACATATACTCTGTTCTAGGCTACGAACGAGTCACATCCTTAGTCTATGGAACTCAATTGTATACTTAGACATTTGTTAACTTTGTTTAACACTTAGTTAATTTGGCATACAACAAAAAACATGCGAAACACAAGAGACAAATATAGTGTGGGTGGCACCAACGGTTCCTAATACTCGGATTTGTTTATTTGTATTGAAAAACAAAAAGAAATCTTTACAAAGAGGGTGCTACTATCCTAGTTACATAGAAGGACAGAGTCTTACGACTTTGCGTCATTCACCAAAACTGTCCAAACTTGTGGTTTTGCCACACCAAGATTTCTCCCTTGTCATTTCTCCTTGCTTCAGCTTGAGGTGCACCCCACTAGTGCGCCCAGCCTCAGAGCTCCATGTCTCTTTCCTTCATGTTTTTCCTTGTCTTCATTTCATTGTGCGTCCTTGATTTTATATGGACTCCAAGGGACACTTGTGCTAAACATCACGTCTCTTCGGTGCGTAGCGTCCCTTTATGAATTGTCACGCTCAACCGACCGTCGTGCCCCTTCGTGGACCCAATGCGCCCATCTAAGCCTAAATGCCCATCAATTGTTCATCTCTTAGACTGGCACGCCCCATCCTTGGGTGCACGCCCCTTGTCTCATGCTCTTCCTTGTGTTGGTCGTCGCGACTCTCCGTGGGTGTGCTGGTGGAGTTGTTCAACCTCTTCGATGCGACCATGCTGCTAAGGGGAGACAAGTCCATTACTTGGGCATGCTCCCAAGTTGCTCCGCCCTTCCCTAGACACATTTCAAGTTTCCATTGTCTCTCACAAGCGAAGAAGGGTGTGTCCCCCCTTGGGCACACACGTCACCACTATTGCTCGAGGTGCTCCTGCCCACACCCAAACATCTTCGTTTTCCCAAACAATCGTTTCCTCCTTGTGCTCTTTGTTCGTTTTGTCGCTGAATCTTCTCAAGGAGCATGCGCAATCAGTGGATGTCCCAAGAGGCCTTACAACAAATGCATTGTGGATATTGTCATATTATGAAATTTAAGCTGTAGACATGGTTATAAAATCATGTTATAATGTTTTTCCAAAGTCCTATTTACAACTCTTATCCAATTATTATTTATTAATTATAATTAATAATTAATTACAATTAATAACTATAATTAATAATTAAATTTAATTATTGGATCAATTTATTCCTATTTGACATTGGATACATTGGATCGATTTCTTATGAACAAAACTTTCTTAAAAACCCTAGTGGTCACATCTATATCTATTTCGATGCCATAAATTTTTTTTTACCATCACTAAGATATTTTCCTAACATAGATATTAATTATTAATTATAATTAATTTAATTTTATTATTATTTTTAATTATAATTAATTTAATTTTATCATTATTTTTAATTATTTGAGACTTGATCAACCTATTTCTATCTACATTGGATCAATCTCTTATAAGCAAAACTTTCTTAAAAATCCTAGTTAAAAGCATTGAAATAATCGCTTGAAGAAAGGTCGATTAATTATCCACGTAAGTTTTGTATTTAAAGTTTTTAGGTTTTTATTGGTTTCATTTTACATTGTTGTTGGTTTTGGTTTCTTTTTGGTCCTTCCTTTTGAGTTTTAAGTAAACAGTTTATTTTTGTTGATTTAATTTTTATATTTTTTAAAAGTTAATTTAGTTATTTTTATTTTTAATCATTGAGATTTCCCTTTTGTTGGGATGATTTTAGTTTTATTGCTTTTGAAAATTTATTTTGTATGTATAATGTAAGTTTTAAAATTTTATTATTAAGTGTATTTAATAAATTAATTTATTTATATTTTAAAATTTAGATTTATATTTTAATGGATTTATTTTTATTTTTAAATTTAAATTTAGATTCATATTTCAGTGGTTTTTATTTTTATTTAGTTTTAAATTGTTGTTTTTTTTTGTTTTTTTTGTTTTTAATTTTAATTTTAATTTTTATTTAGTTTTAAATTTTTTTTATTGTTTCTTAGATATTTTATAGATTGATTTTAAGGTTTTATTTTTATTTAGTTTTAAATTTTTGTGGTTGTTTCTTAGATATTTTATTGATTGATTTTAAGGTTTTTTTTTAATTGTTATGTATTTTTTAGTTTTTATTATTGGTTTATTGTTATGTTTTTTAGTTTATATTTTTTTATACAAAATTTTTTGAGTTTGTTCGTTACTTGTGGGATTGACTTGAGGTCTAAGAAATTCAGGAATTTCTAAGTTATCTGTAACTACACCAACCTTTAACATGACTGAATTTAAAGTGTTTCTTCCCATCAATAATAATAAACCAATAACAAGTATAACATTGTTTAATAGTCCCATTTAACACTTAGTTATGTTTAATTAAATTATTATATTTATTATACATTTCATATTTTATAATTAAAATTTATATTTATCACGAATTGTAATTTATTTTATATTATATTTATATATAAGCTGAAAAAATATCTTTATTATAGAGTGAATAGTGTGTACTCCCATATGAACTTCATAAACCTACTTTAAAATGGATAGTTCCTGTGGGAATTGTATTTCAAAAAAGTGATAAAATTTCTAATTATTATTATTATTTTAAATGATTATATTCCTAAAAAATTAACGTCCAATCGTATTTAAAAAAAAAGTGATAAATTTATAATTAAAAAAATAATTTTTATTTTTTTATATTTTAAATGATTATATTCCTAAAAAAATTAATGTCTTCAACCGTTACTATTTGTGAAAAGTTTTTGGTTATATTTCTTTTCTATGTTCATCTGTTACCATTTTGAATCAATGTTAGAGAACCTTGTCTATTATATGTGAGGTCGGGCCATTTACAAAGTGATCTTATACACACATAAATCATATATTTACATGACATACTTAAGCCACATACATAAATGACATACTTTATATATTCACATAAAAGGTATATGTAATTCAGACAAATAAATGACACACCTAACTCACACACATAAATGATGCACTTAAGCTGTGCACATAAATGATGCACTTAAGTTGTAAATACAAATGATAAATATAAACAATGCACCAAACCCACATGCATAATCAATGCTCTTAAACTAAACAAATAAGTGACATACATAAGAAACATCTTAATATAACCCACACATATAAGTGGCACACTTAACCTTTGCACACAAGTGGCACATATAAACAATGCATTTAACTCGCAAACTTAAGAGACACATATAAACAATGCATTTAACTCACAAACTTGAGAGACACACTTAAGATCTCTAAAACACTAGCTTCTTAACATAAATTTAATGGTCCTAACCATTATGACCTTGGGCATATAATGATGATGCCTAATAAGGGATGATATTAAATCTTTTTCTTTTATTGAACACTATAGTGATGGTCACATGGTGTCATAAAAAACTCATTACAATGACATTATATATATGGTGACACTTTTTTTTTGGACCAAAACTGTGACCAAAAAACAATATTGGTTTGGGGCCTTAAAGGACTGTCACCAAAATAGGTATTAGGGACAAGCATTTAATATCTATTTCCAAAAGTGTCCTTAACAATGGCTTTGTTAATGAGCCTAAAAGGACAACCACTAAAGGAACTTATAGCTGTAACCCTTTAAATCTTGTAATTATAAGTGGCTTTGGTGTTGACCGGTTAAGGCCCATCGCATGCATGATTATCATCAAAGGCCATTTTTATAATAGTGGATGCTTGACTAGAAGTATTTCTTTCGATGCGAGGCATCATTTTGGTGCAATATTCTTAGCTTATAACTCATCACATTTCTTTGATAAGGTGATTACCTGTTCTATTTTGAAATCAATTAGTTTTTTTACCATTTTGGACGTAGATGAAGTGAATTTTCCAAAACCATATCTTTGACTTCTTTTCCATCATTGCGTTGACAAACCACTATGAACCCTAGTGATTAACTATCTAATGGGAAAATTCTCATTGGGTCAAATGAAGATGAGGCAAGTCCATGCAAACCTTCTATATTTGTGGAATTGGGGGTTCCCAAAATTGGGTTTGTCTATTGCTTGGCAGTGACTATTGTACAATGTTGAACTCACACTGATTGATCATAGAGCACAAGGGGTAGACTACATGTCTAAACAGTCTCTAGATAGTATTCATTATTGATGTAAATCATTGAGGAGAGATTCACCTATCTATGTTTGGGCTTAGAGGACATGTTCTTGTATGTGATGAGGCACAACTAGAATGGCCTATGAAGGATAAGGGGGTTGGGAAAGACCAATAGGTTTTCTCTGTCCAGGGGGAGGACAAAATTGGGAGATTAATTAGAAGGATATTCTTAATCTGAATTAGTGCAAGTATTCAATGTCAGGATTAGGGAGTTTGAAGAACCATGTCATAGAAAGGCTCTAGTGGTTTTGTGTCCAAACACATAGTGAAGTTTTCCATGGGGTCTTCGAAGACATAGTAGGGGAGCCACCCAAGGTGCTTTCGTGTATGGGTTGGAGGAGTGGGTTTGAAGATGTTCATTTGAAAGGGGATTTTGATTAGCCTCTCTTGTGGGGGATACAAATGTGTTCTTTCGAGATTCGATTTAAGAAATATTAATGGAGGAAGTGGTCTAGAGGGGGACTTTTGTGGTTAATCCAGTGGGTGTTTGTACGGTGAA
>JASDQU010501246.1:153309-167570 GCA_032191745.1 Picea mariana | reverse complement strand
ATAATGACCTTGGAATCACCAAGTAATTGCATCTCATTGATGTCCAATCTTTGTGCCAAGATGAGTGATGCCAATGCCCCCATAAGTTCCGCCTTAGTATTAGTGCCTTGCCCGCAATTGAGGGTCCAACGGATAATAGAGTGGAAGTTTAAGAGGATTCACCCCCCGCCCCATAGGGATTACCTCCTTGTTGCACAACTCCGTCAAACCAGGCGATGAATCTGTTAGTTGGAAGAGTTAATTTGATTATGCGAGTGGGGGGATCTTTTGCTAGAAAGCCAAGAGAGGCCACTGCTGCTAAGATGTTGTTGACCACCCAGATGGTCGATAGGGGCTTCTCTTCAAAAATTGTTGCATTTCTAACAGTCCAGATATTCCAGCAAACATAGGCTGGCAACGTAGGATAGGATTGGTAAGTAGAGTGCCAAGTGCTAAAGCATTGGCTCACCGAGGTCCCTGTCTGGTTCTCATGAAGATTTAAAGCATGTGTAATTTGAAACCAGACGACCGGGGTGAACTTACAATTCACAAAAAGATGAAGAACAGTTTCACAATCCTGCTTGCACAAAATGCATCGATTAGGTCCCGCCCAACCACGGATCTGAAGATTTTCCCAAACTAGGATTTTATTCTCTGTCAGAAGCCAGATGAAAATCTTGATCTTCATGGGGCAATCCCACTTCCACAGTTTTTTCGCCATGATTTGTCTTGTTGTTTCCAGAGCTTGGTAGAAATTGCAAGGTACACGTTTTTGACAGAGATCTTACCTGATTTGTCCCCTCCTGTCCAGATAAGGGAATCCAACCGCTCCTAGAGGCAGATACCTACTCCTGTTAGGTTCTAAGAGTATCGATCCCATTCTGCCTCAAGATCACGGTCGAGCTTCAGTGTAGAGGCCGTTAACCAATTCTCTCCTATCAATCCGTGACTCTGTTAGTTTTTTAGTTGAAACAAATAATATAAACCTTTTCTGTGTAATCGGTCCAAAAGTGGAGGGAAAGCATGGACCTGTTGCCCATTCCCAGGATGGTGTCCCTTTCAATTTCAATCGATGATCCGGTGCCAGGTAACCACGCTATCCACTGAAGTAGGATCAAGAGTGATTTTAAGAGGTGTTTCCATGTTTGTGAGCCTCTCAGAGGAGATGCCAAGGCCGATCTGAGCCAGTCATGAACCGATTGATGGGAAATGTATTTGTCTTTTATTATCTTGCTCCATATGCTTGGAACCATCATAATTCTCCAGAGTGTGTTTGTCGATAATGCCCTATAAATATTTGTCAAGTTTCTCAAGCCCCAACCTCCCAACAATTTGGGTTTTGAAACCGTCTCCCACCTGCAGAGGTGGTAGCCTCTGTTTTGTTTGCTACCATTCTAGAGGAAGGCGGAAGTCAATTGTCGAAGATTATTTAGCACAGTTAGAGGGATGTGATCCAGGTCCATCCAGTACACAGGAAGGCTTTCCAAGACAACCTTGATTATAATATATCTGCCTCCCAACGTTAACATTCTATTTAACCAGTGAAGGATTATGTGTTCGAACTTTTCAATCAACCATCTCCAGTCCTTTGCAATATAGCTGGTTGGTTTGATGTGGAATCCTAGGTAGCTGAACCCTTCCACTAGATCTCGAGTGTCGATTCCAAACAACAATTTTAGTTCAATCAGGATCTCGTCTCGAGCTCCCGAAGCCAAGAAAGTTGACTTTTGGTAGTTTATCTTCAGACCTGAAACAGAGAAGAAAGTGTTAATGAGTTTGCAAATATTTGTCCATTCAGACAAGATTGTAGTGGTCATGATGATCACGTCATCAACGAAGAGAAGATGCAGAATCTGTGTTAGTCTCGAGACTCCAATCCCCGTCAGGTTGCCTTCCGCTTGACTTTTTTTCAACAAAATACTAAGACTCTCCAAGACCAGGATGAAAAGAAGGGGTGACAGGGGGAAGCCCTTTCAAAGCCCTCTCTCATAGTGGAAGACTTTGGTTGCTTCACCGTTGATCAAAACAACAAAGATGGCCGAGGAAATACAACCTATCACCCAATTCATGGTGACCACCCCAAAACCACACTACAGTAGGATAAGGTGTAATAAATTCTAGTTTACATAGTCAAAATGCTTTTTGAGGTCCAGTTTTGGGAGGATGGCTTGGAGATTTTTTGTCTTTATACTGTGAATGCACTCCTGTGCGGTTCTAATAGCATCGAGAATTTGTCTCCCCTTTAGGAAACCGAGTTGTTCTGCCCGTGAGAGGATGGGGCGAATCCTTCTAGCTATGATCTTGGAAATAATCTTGTAGCAAAGATTACACAGCAAAATGGGGTGATAGTCCGCAAATTGTCGAGGATGATTTTTTTTTGGGATTAGAACGACAAAAGTGTTATTCAGTTTTTTTTTTACGATCCCTCTGGTTCTCGAATCCTCAACGACATCTAGGAGGTATTGTCCCATTAAATAAAAGTAATGGAGGTATAATTCCACAGACCACCCATCGGGACCCGAGATTTTTTCTTTTGTGAATCCTTTAATCACCTCTAAAATTTCCTCCTTTGTGCAGGGTGTTTCTAAGGCTCTTGCCTCCTCATCAGTTGTCATTCTTAGGAAGAGTTTGGTTGTTTCAATTTGAGCAATAAGGTTGGAAGCATTCGCTTCCTGGTAAAAATATTTGAAATGATTAAATGTCGCCTGTTTGATATCTTCTGTTTTTTGATGAAGCCTCCCATCCTCTTCCTCCATTTTCCACATAAATTTTGTATTCCTGCAGTAACTAGCAAATCGGTGGAAGAAACGAGTGTTTTTATCTCTACTGGCAAGCCATAACGCTCTACTCTTCAAACACCATCTATCTTCTTCCTCTTGAAGGATTTTATTGCGGGCTTCCTCTAAACAATTCACTCTAGAATTGAAGTCGACAAGATGGGCGTCCCATGCCTTCAGCCGGTGTAGTTCCTCCAAAAGACTTTCTATTCTACACAACTCTGTTTTATCCATGGTCTTTTTTGCTTTTAACCAGATTATAGAGTTTTCTTTTAATCAATTAAGTTTCCTCTCCAAATTTCCCTAAGAATCCCATGGAATTGTGAGAGAGATGTCAGTCCATACCGATCTTACAATTTGATCAAAAGAATCCTCCCTCAGCCAAGCATGATTAAACTTAAAGGGGTGACTTTCCCCAGGTCTTCCTTCTCCTAATTGAAGGCAGATAGGGGCATGATCGGAGAGAAAAGGTAGGTCTACCCAAGCCCGAATTCTAAAATTAGGTGAAATCAAGCCTTCAACCACCAAAAACCTATCAAGTCTCTTTGCAATGCCAGCTGAACCCGATCTCCCATTTCGCCAAGTAGGCAACACCTTTGCCGGCTCCAAATCCACTAAAGTATTTTTGGAGAATAGTTGCTTGAAAAAATCCGAAAGTGGATCTGCTTTTGCCCTTTCTCCCCAAATCTCCTTGGTACTAGTCGTCAGGTTCAAGTCTCCCGCTATGATGAGGTCCTTTATAGCCAGGAGGCCTAAAAGATATAGTCTCTCCCAGAAGGATCTTCGATCAACACACGGTCCATAGGTATTGAGAAAGGTCATCTTGGTCTTCAGTTCTAAGCAAGTAACCGTGAGTAAAATCCCTCCTAGACTTAGCACTGGAGTTAAATCAAAGAAGGTGGGATCCCAAGAGGCCAGGAGTCCTCTTGAGTTTCCTACTGATCTTGCCCCACAAACTATCCAATTAGGTCATAGAGAGTAAGGAAAAGTTCTAGCTGTTGCCGCATCCATAAGTGTTTCTTGGAGAAAAATAACAGACGGACGAGTCTTCTCAAGGAGTTGTCACATGAAGGCAAGTTTCAGGGGTCCTCCTACCCCTCTAATATTGAGAGATAGTAGGATCATGACTTGGCCCGGGCAAGGGATTTTAATCCTCTAAGCACTTCTAGATCAATAACAGTAGCTTGTGAAGCCGAACTCGAAGCCTCTGAGACTGCCTTTTTACACGCATTGCGGGTTTTAAGTGGCGAAAGCTCCAAGCCTAAATCCCTGGACCAAGAAGGATCAGTCTCAGTTGTCTTCCTCGCTCCCGAAGAAGAAGGAATGTCGCTAAGGTGGATAGTAGGTTGGATAAGAGTCTTTCCATGGTAAGTGGGGATGGGAATGGAGTCAAAAGGAGTGGAGGGGGCTGGAGTGAAAGAAGATAACAGGTTGTCCAGATCATGTTCAGAATGAGGCGGCTCAGAATATCCTGAGATTTGTTACTTATAAATATGTGATAACAAGTAATGCATGATATTTCAGTTTTGCACCAAGGGCCATACTTTAATAGAAATATTTTATAGGTGGGGAGATAATAACCCACACTTTCTAATGAGGAGTATTGACACATTTAGTAAGTGGTACATGGACTTATAGCTTTGTAAGAAGAATCAAAATTCAATAGGTATATTTTAGAGGTGGATATCAAGCAAACTGTCAAATTTTGTGAGATATTTTTCCTCATTTAAACACTAAATATTAGTAAAGATGTCACGTTAGTGATGCATGTTTATGTACATCGTCTCATTTATGTCATATGTGCATCCTTTTCAACATCATCATTTTGACACATAAAATCATATGCGTCTTGTTAACATCACATATGCATAATGGATATTGTCATGTTGACAAACTTAAGCTGGATGTTGCATTGTAGGCATGATTATAAAATTATCGTGTTAAAATGTTCTTAGAGTCTTATTTGCAACATGTATCCAATTATAAACTATTGTTAATTAATTAATTATTACTTATAATTATTAATTTAATTTAAATTTTATTGTTAATTATCTGATATTGGATCAACCTATAAGTTAGTTTTATATTAACACAATATATGTAGATTTACAAACTAGATTCTCTGAGCTATACCAAAACAGAAACCAAAGCTTTGACATATGTTCTATATAAAAATAATAATGTTTGAAAGAGTCACCTGGTACCGAGTTACCCATCGGGGCCCACATAACTTTTGGCATTTCATCTCCCAGGGTTAGGTTTTTGGATGTCTGTGGTTTTGACATTCATGAGTAATGTTAAAAAGGCCTATGGAGCCTCATTGTAATCATTCTTCTCAGATGAATGTGTGTAGCAACCACATCTCTTCTTAGAGATAACTACCACCATTCGAGCAAGTTGTTTTCAATTCTACAATTTTATAGTTTCAACCTATTTTATTTATTCAATAGAAGTTATTGTTCACTGGATATATGTTGTTGTTCTTTGTATATCTGAGTTATTGTATTCAATCCGTTATTTATTTCATTAGAAAATCTCATATTAAAAAGAGAAGAAAGGCTTCATCAAGGGATAATAATAAGAATTGTCAAAGGGGAAGGGAAGAAAATCAGAGGAAGAAGAAGGTACAACCATGAATACACATCCAAGCTTCTGATCAAAGAAAAAAGATCTCCATCTTCTCTGCTCTTTCTATTCTTCTACACCATTTCTCATAGCCTTATGTTTGTGTCTCTGAATTGGGCACACGGATGAGTTCTTGAGTGTTCTTCTTGTATTCTTCCAAAATATTTTTCTTGTACGGTCATGGAGTATTTATAGCCATATACATGACTGCCAAATCTTTTGTAATGAAGAACATTTTTTATGAATAAACTCCACAAAGAATTGCTTCATGGTTGATTTCGACTGTATCTTGTACCTTTGAGTCTTAAATATGAGGTATTTGAGATTGATCTATCTAATTCTCTTTTGATATTGATAGTAGTATTCTTTTAAAAATATTTGAAATGATCAAATTATTCTCTCCTATTTTTGGTGAGGAAGACATGGATGCATTTATATATGATTAAGAAGATTGTGTATGTGATGTTGATCATAAAAAAATTAAGATGTTGAAGTCCTCCTTCAATATTTTCAATTGTTTAAAGACTTCTTATTGTATACAAAGATTAGATTAGGTTACTAAAGAACCATATCATTTCATAATTTCAAGCAATAAATATCTAGGGATTGTTGCCTTTGCATTCTCCTAATCCAAGATATCACATATATATATTTTAGCCCAAGAGGAGTACCACCTATCTAAAAAGGCACGGGGATTCATATCCTCATGAGGTTGTTGTTTCAGTCATGACATATTCAAGCGTCAACAAAATCCTTACTTTGATTTATGCATGTTGGTTATGGACCTGAGATATGGCTTCCTCTCAAAGCATTCACTTTGATACCATGTTGAAATCCCCTTACTCCAATCCTAGGTATACTTTTCTCTAATGATTTCCTTGTTGCAAATTGGATTAGTAACTCATAAAACAAAAATACATAGCTGGAATATTCAAATCAAATAAAGAGAGCGAAAGAAATACTGGAACCAAAAATATCAACCACAATACACACATATAGTATGCCCATCAACTAAGCTTATCATTCAAATAACTTCAAATCTCACAAGGAATCCTTTATTGGGAAAATGGTCGAAATAGAAAAGAAACAAAGTACATCAAAACCTGGTTGGTTGATCTAGTGCCAAACCGATTGTATGATCTTATATGGAAACAACATGACTGTTTCACGGATATCCATGTTGTCCTGCACTATTTGTGTGATTGTAATGTTGAAACTTGTGTTTACTACACGACCTGTTCTAGGTCACCTGCACTTTCTGCGACAACTAATCCTTATGTTGTACGACTGTTCTCTCTCTTCCTTTGGCCTAGATCTCTAGATGTAAGTCCTTCTCCACCTATTCAGGATCTCTTTGAATCACAATCCTTCGTGAACCAATTTTCTCTATGTGAAATCAATCTCTCTCGATCAATCAGTCAATGTGTTCCTCCTTCACCCTAGCCTTGCTTTTATAAGATTGAGTTATGACTTAAGCCTAATCTCCAAAATGATTGACGGTTGAGATTACTTCTCACCTCACTTGAGATCAATGACTATTATTTAATTCACTAATGATAATTAAAACATTTCCTTAAATAAAAATTAACTCGCTCATAAAAGCTCTTTACTTTAATAATTCATTTAATTAAAGTAAAGTCAAGGATAAATAGGTTTAGACGATTTCCACACATCTAGACACAAAGACTTGTGCATAAATACATGTCGGATGCTACCATCTAGCAATAGGAACAATTCACCCCTTCCTTGGGTGTGTGCCCCTTTCCTTGTGTGTTCTCTCATGTTGATCGTCATGACTCCTTGTGGGTGTGTTGATGGAGTCATCCAACCTCTCTAGTGCGCCCATGTTTCTGAGGGAATACTGGTCCACTCCTTGGGCATTCTCTCAAGTTTCCTTACCCTTTCCCAAACACAACCCAAGTCTCCATTAATCATTGTAAGGAAAGTAAGGTGTGTTCCCCCTTGGCACCTCACATCACCATCATCTGCCCAAGGTGCTCCAGCTCACACCCAAATGTCTTTGTTCACCCAACCACTCACTTCCTCCTTGTGCTCTTTGTATGTTTCATAACTAAATATGCCCAAGAAGGACACACACTCAATGGGTGTAGTGAGATACCTCAAACATCCCATTTCATAATCAAGGTTTAAGCTTTATCCTATAAATTATGATTTATTTCATATTGTAATTATATATAAAGAGAACACATATCCTTTTTATAAAGTGAATATGGATTGTGAACTTCATAAACCTACTTTTAAATGGTAAATTGAAATATTATTTTCAGAAAACTTATGTTTTCAATGGTTATGATTTCTAAAACTTTATGTGGTGAACAATCACTATTTAAAAAAAAAATCAATTATGTTTCTTCCATATTTTTTCTACATCCATCAATTACCAATTTTTGAAATTTTCGTTCTTGACAATCACTAGATTGAATCAATGTCAAGATCCTTTCCCTTTGAGAATTTATTTGTTATATGCGATTTTGGTAGGTTTACATAGGGTAAAGCCTTGGCAAATTTTCCATGTCTTTCATTTTCCGTATATTTCCAATTTTTACCATAATCATTTTTAAAATCTCTACACCTCCATTGGGTTGTCAGCGTAGTTGTTTACATGTGGATATCAATGCCATGCCATTTTATATGCTTACCTATGCAAATTTCCTACCATCTTCCATGCATCATCGATGATACAAGCTACAACGCATTAAGAATCTGAACCTTCTTCAATGTTCTGAGAAGTGTATACGTCTAGAAGGAATTGAAGTTGTGAATAAAAAAATTATATTTAAATTGATAATTCAGTGTAGCCAATAGAAGGCACGATCAATGTCTATAAGAAGATGACTATCTAGGTAGGCACATGGAAACTATTTGAAAAAAACATGCTTTAGCATCTAGGAAAGGTTTGTATTGCATCCATATAATAATGTTGTGTGTATAGATTGTTATAGAACTAAGAGAGAAATAACATCAAATAATAAGATGTAGGTATATAATTGGACACCGGAGATTTTTTTGGAAATTATTAATTCGGAAAACTAGCACCTTGTAGATATCTATTAATCTTGGCTAAACTAACCAAGCCAAGCCAAGCCAACATTGACCACTTGAGGCATCTTACAATGGATTTCTTCAAGCCTTTAAATAGACTTTATCACATTAAATACCATGGGGTGTCAAATTCCATGGGCTTGCAAACCACCACTAGTAAACCCAACAATGACTAGTCCAAGGTTATCTTAACTACTCTGGGACCAAGTCAAAATTAACTTAGTATTTTGTAGTGTCCCCAAGGCCGAGCCCCATTGTAAACCATGTTTTGAAAGGAATTGTAATTATGTTTTATAGGCTGGTGAGTCAAGTTTTGTATAACTGGTAGGCTTATGTGTTTCTTAGGCCAGGGAGCCTAAGTGTTGAAGGCCAGGAGCATGCTGATGTACTTGTATGTATGCAAAATGATTAATAAAATATAAACACCGCCAGGTGCAGACCGACCACGATGAATGAGTGAAGGGGGACTGAGCATCCACAAAGTAGGCAAGGAATTAGGGGCTGGAGGTGGGAAAAAGGGGCTAAGTGTTGAGCCTAGAGGGCTTAAGCCTTGGGAATAATATTTTAATATTATTCCAAAAGAGAAGTGCATTATATGTTGTAAACTAAGTCCTTTTTGGAAGGACATGTGATTTCCAAACGGTGGGAGGCACGCACGTTGCAGGAACACGTGCGGTCGCATGGGTGACAAGTGCCAACCCTGGCCATGCAATAAAAGGGCGAGATGAACCGTGTTGGGGGTTCCTCCTCCATAGAACTTAGGGACTGCCAGAAGGGAAGGGGTCTGACTCTTACAGAAAAACCCTCGTACCTCCTCTGAACCGAAGAGGCGTGTATTTGTGTTTGTCCGGATAGCCGGTACATCCCCGGTCTGAACCGTCCGAACCTGCATGACCCCTTGCGTGGATTGTCTGTCACGCATTCCCAACACCAGAGCGTGAGTCTATCCTGGGTAAAGGGGAAGGGAAACACCATTCGGTCGGAAGGGGGAGTCTATGTAATTCCCTGCGGAAATTGCTTCTCAGGCAATTCTGAATATCAACACCGTGAGACCTAGTTGCCATTGTTGAGCTGGTTTTGAGAGGCCTGAGTCTGTATTCCCGGTTGACTGTGTGGTCAGGTAGAGATGGATTGCGCGTGAATTGTTTTCCAGTACAGGTGGTAATTGAGCCTGTGTGTGACCTCTCTCTAGGTGAGGGAGGTGGATGATGTTGGAAGAGGTTTCTCCTAGAGAGTGTCCAGCACCAGCTTTAGGCTCTGAGACTTCCTGATCCGACCTGTTGCTGAGGCCTAGAGAGGGAGGTTAGCACCGATGGACTGTGCTTGTGAAGGTGTATACTCCCAGGCAGAACATGCATGTGGGGAATGAGAGTCTAGGAGTAGTGGGCATAAGATGGCATCCTGGGAAGAATCCTTCCAGATTCTAAGTGTGGTTTTCCCTGTAACCTCAGCCTAGTTAGGATTCCTTGCCTTGGGGTGGAGCTTAGTCCCAACTCGGGGGTGACCCACTGTTGAGCTGATGAGCAGTGTGGTCTAAGGCTGGGAGGTTCGTGGAAGGCCTGCACTTGGTTGGTGGATTTCACCACTGTTACAAGATAAGTGTTTAACTATGTTTTATCACATTTGATCAATATGCTTTGTATCTCGGTGTATTAAAATGATCATGCATTCTACTGTATATTTGGATTAATGTAATTGCCATGGAGTATTTATGTTAAAATGACTCTTATGCTTACTCTGAGAATAAACGTATTTCATTGCTTAAATGCATGCGATTAACCATGAATGAGAATGTGTTATTCCGCGTAGTATCACCTACACGAGAGCCAAGGTGTGCTATAGATCTTCTGGGTTATCTGCCAAGCAGTCTTATAGTAACCCGGGGTAGTTTAGTAAAAAGGGTGTTACAAATTGGTATCAGAGCCAAGGTTTCGACACTGAGCCTAGATGGGCCACTGGAGCAGTCTTTGGACTGAGAATGCGAGGGGAAATTGAGTCGGGAGGACCAATTTCGGACCCTGGTTTGCTCCAAAGCGTCAAGGAGACATTTGACTAGTTTTTATTAAGAACTTAGGAAGTATAGCGGTGCTATGAAACCGCAGGCTGGTGTGGTTTATGGCCATGGGGAGACAGGGCTCTACACCAATGGTGTTAGAACCTTAGGATCTGTTCGAGAGGGAAAGCGAGCCCTCGCGACCGTCGGATTTGGAAAACGTGCGTAGGAATTAAAATTCCTTTTTGAAATACATAGGAATGTGGAAAGTTGCGATATGAAAAATTCTGAATTGGTTAGGAACCGTCAAAACCATCAGTTCTCGGTCGGAAAACCTGTCAGCCGTAGGATCTGTTGGGAGATGTCCGAAGGTTAAACCTCTGAGACTAGAGGCGAAAGATCCGACGAGATCTGGAGCCGTCCATTGGAGAGAGACATGTGGTGGAGAACGAGCGCCCGTCGGCACTTTGGTGCATCGGGAAATCGGCGTATCAGAGTTCCTGAGGACAAGAAACTCGGGACATCACAAGTCGCGAAAACCCAGAGAAATCGGGACCGTCCGTCAAATAAGGGACGCGTGGCAACCATCAACGCCATCGGGAAAAGTCCCGATAAGGAAGCCATCCATCGGTGTTTGGTCCATCGGGATATCGGGAATCCCGTGGACGTGGGGTTTATGCACTTTGGAATCACGAAACGCAAAACCTCGATGAGTGGGGGACAACTTTCAGCACATCAGAGCTGAGGACAGTGCCATAGTGGAGACCAGCTGTCAGCATGACAGAGAGAGTCAGAATTCGAGGAGTCGGGAATTCTGTAGGCGTATGCATCTTGGCATCGCAAGCCCCGAAACCCCGAGGGGTAAGGTTGTGGTCATAGGGTGATGGTCACATTGGCCGGAAGCTATAGCCAGAAGGGCTAGCTGAAGATAAGGCACGTCGGGAATCGGAGAATCGCGAGTCTTGGGGACGATTGTATTTTGACATCGAAAACCCTGAAACTCCGATGCAGATGTTTGACTGAGGTCATATGGTAGCAGTCACAAGGACCAAGGCCTAGCCAGGAGGGCTAGTGCACAAAGGGTACGCATTGGGTTTTGAAGCTTGAAACTACGAAACCCCGAAACTTGAACTCCCGAAAGCCCCGAAATATCGAAAATTGAAGTCTCGGACACCCAAAAAACACAGAGCTGAACTGAGCTCAGACAATTCGTGAAATTGAAACACTTTATTAAACATCGATGGTTATGAAATATGACGAATTGTCGAGAGACGAAGGCTCGACAAATTCGAGTCGTCTGCGTATTATATTGCAGAAGACTAACGAGTGCCAGAACTATTCGGAAATTGCCTCAAACGCAAAGAAATGGGAGAGATACATAATACTTCCAGTTCGAGAAACTTGTTTAAAATGAAATGTCTTTTATTTTGTCCGAACTGGTTTATGAATATTGTAGATTGTTTGTGAAGGTTTAAATGGCCTGACAAATTTCAAATTTGATTGCACAGTGTGTGTGCAGAGTTAACGGAGGGCAGTACTCTAGTTAACCAACGCCGAATATGGAGTGGGGAAAGGTATGGACTACCCCTGAAATAGAAGACGAACAGGAAGGAAAGGATGTTAACTTGGGAGTCGAAGGATCGAATTCCAATGGGCATGGAAAGGAGAAGGATAAGGAAGAACACATAATGAAAATCCTTGAAGGATTGCAAAGAGAGGCCAAGGCTCGTCGAGATGATAGCCGAAAGCTCATGAAAGTCAGAGATCGGCAGGGTGCCCTAAACTTAAAATTTTTGAAAAGTCTGGAAAGAATAGAGAATAAACTTGAGAAAGGAAGAGACTCTAGTACGACAGAGAATCGCAGAACCCATGGGAGAAGAAGTAGGTCAAGGAGTGGTAGCCGACATCTTAGTCGCTCCCAAAGACGTTCTGATAGTAAGACACACAGTATTTCAAGCCCATCACCTACCAGAAAACATCGGAGATCTGGAAGGGAGGAATTGAAAGGAGAGATGAACAAGATTAAGCCTCCAACATTCGATGGAGAACATAAGAGGGAAGAAGATGCCGAGACATGGTTGCTTGGCATGAAGAAATACTTCCAATTATAGAATTATTCCGCCCATGCAGAAGGAAGGATTGCAATGTACCAACTGAAAGGAAAAGCATCCATGTGGTGGGATCAGTTTGTGCAGGTGCAGCACATCAGAGAGAAAGAGGTCACTTGGAAGGAATTTAAGAGGTATTTCGAGAAGAAATACCTGACTAAAAGATACTATGACAGAAAGATGAAGGAGTTCTTCAAACTCAAGTTGGGCAGTATGACCATGGATGAGTATGAACGAAGTTTTCTAGAAATGCTGAAGTATGTTCCATTTATCAAAGATGAGGCTGTTAAAATTCAGAGGTACCTGAGTGGACTACCACCTTCTATTGGTGACAAAATTCAATATGATGATCCTAAGACTATGGAAGAAATGATAAGAAGGGTGAAATGCTTATACGAACAACAAATAGAAAAGCCTACCTTTCGGAAGGCTTGGGATGACCAGAAGAGGTTTAAGAAAGAACAAAGGCAGAAGGGAGACAAGCCTTCCTTTTTCCGAAATAGTCGCCAGGGATAGCCATCGTTTAAAGAGCCGAGAAGGACCGAAGAGGGTGTACAAAGGCAGAGATTGACGCCCATTCAGTGTTGGGGCTGTCAAGGAAACCACAAGTACAGAGATTGTCCCCATAAAAATGGTAAGGCAAGAACTGTACATACTATTCAGCAAGCTAAAACAGTGGAGGATTTGGGCAACATAATGCCGAGGATCTACGCAGCCCTGGACAACAAGCAAGCATAATTTCAATCGCACATGATTGAAGTGGAAGGTATGATTAACAACCGATCCCTTGTTATTTTAATTGATTCAGGGGCTAGCCATAGTTATGTAGATCCTAGAGTGGTGGAAAGTTTGCATCTAACAAGGAGAAAACATGAGAGGTCTTGGTTAGTGCAGTTGGCCACAGGGACCAAGAGGAAGGTCACTGAATTGGTTAAGTCCTGTTCAGTGGACATGAAAGGAATGAGCACTAAGGCTGAATTGAACATTCTGCCTTTAGGATCATATGATTGCTTAATTGGGATGGACTCGTTGGACCAGCACCATGCCCTTCTGGATTGTCGAAACAAGAGGTTCACGTGTCTGAACGAAGAGGGAAATCAGGTAACAGTCCAAGGAATTCCCAGAGCCGTGGCTGTGAGGGAAATCTCAGCTATGTAGCTGAAGAAATGTTACCGGAAAGGCTGTCAATTATTTGCAGCCCGGGTGGAAGAAGCATTCTAAGATGTGATCTCGAATTTGGAAAACCACAAGGTACTCAAAGAATTTAAGGACGTATTTCAGGAGGTGCCTGGACTACCTCCGAAGAGGGACATCGATTTTTCTATAAATCTGATGCCTGGAGCAGCTCCAGTTTTGAAATCTCCTTATAGGATGAGTACGCCAGAGCTGAAAGAGTTGCAATTGCAGCTCAAAGAACTGCTAAAGAAAGGTTACATTCGCCCCAGTGTGTCACCGTGGGGATCCCCAGTCCTATTCGTGAAGAAGAAAGATGGGACGTTGAGGCTGTGCATTGATTTTCGACAGTTGAATAAAGTCACTGTCAAGAACAAATATCCTCTGCCAAGGATTAATGATCTTTTTGATCAGTTGAAGGATGCGAAAGTATTTTCGAAAATAGATCTTCGATCTGGATATCATCAAGTGAGAATAAGGGATGAGGACATCAACAAGACCGCCTTCAGAACAAGGTACGGTCATTATGAGTTTACAGTGGTG
>JASDQU010501246.1:136823-149900 GCA_032191745.1 Picea mariana | reverse complement strand
TGGCATAAAAAGTGTTGCAGAAAAAGTGCGGCAGGAAAAGTGCGGCAGAAAAAGTGCAGCAAAAAAAATGCGGTAGAAAAAGTGTGGTAGAAAAAGTGCGGCAAGAAAATTGCAGAAGAAAAAGTGTGGCAGAAAAATCACAGCAAGAAAATTGCGGCAGAAAAACTGCAACAGAAAAGGTGCGGCAGAAAAATCGCAACAGAAAAAGTGTGGCAGAAAAATCATGGTAGTGGATTCGCGGCAGCAAAACCGTGGCAACATAATGCTACAAGAAGAAAAAAAGGGTATGGTTTCATATTTGTAGTGTTGAATTTATGAATCAAGTTGAGAGCTTTCCTTGTAAATATGTTGGATGCCCTCTTGGGAGTTTATGGATTGCTGTAGAGTTGATCTGAGGAAGATCTACTGAAGTTTAGTATTGGTTCATGTTTGAGGGATTTTGGTTGAGGTACATGTTGGTTACATGGTTGAGACAAGTAGTTGATGAGTTGGCACATACATGAGGTGTATAGCTAGGCACTTGTTAGTAGTATTATTGACACATGGTTTATGGATGATGTAGCATACTTGTCTTGGTATATTATTAGAAGCTTATATTGATCTTGGTGATGATTGTGAGTTGTTGTGATATTCTTGGTTGATGCACATCCTGGTGATATTGTGCATATGGTTGAGAGTTGTCCTGGTGATTGATCTTGGTGAGTAGATCTGATTTGGTTGATAAGATTGATGAGACAGGTTGTTGTGATAGGTTGTTTGGACAAGTTATTGTGACAGGTTATTTACACGTTCGGTGCATGGTTGATGCACTTATTTATGGTACATGTTGATGTATGGTACATGTTGGCACAGGTTATTGGTACAGATTGTTACAGGTTGTTTGGTGTAGGTTGATTGGTACAGGTTTACAACAGTATATCTCACAATGATAGTGTGACAATGGTTCCATCATTCTACTTATATTTCAGGGCGATCGGACGGGGCAAGGATAGGTGGTTGTAGCCACCTTTCGGTTGTAGCCAGAGAACATAGCAGGTTGTAGCCTCCTTTTGGTTGTAGCCAAAGAATTGGGGAATTGGATCTTCCCTCAGGTTGTAGCCTGAGAAACTAGGGGGTTGGAGCCTCCTTCCAGTTGCAGCTAGAAAACAAAGGAAGTTGGTGATTCCAATGAATGCAATTCTTAAAGACATATAAGAAAAAACATTATGTGGTTTTCTCCAGCTTTGGGTTTCCACGTAAAAACATTGGTGTACTGTGTAAGTGTATGACTGCTCATTTGATTCATTGTTTATTTATTCTGCAACTATTGGATGATAATGCTACATTGATATAACACTTGCATTTTGTGGTTAAAAATGATTGGATTTCTCTATTATTGATTCACCCCCCTCTCAGTAATCCAACAATACTGACCATCATTCCAAAGACGCTATGTTTTCAGTGATCTACGCTGACTTGGATAGCTCCATTTTTAGATTCCACACATTTCCAAATTTTAGAAATTACCACGAATTTTATTTTCCTCTCAACGGTGAAACCATGTCTCCGTGGGACATAAGAGGCCAATTAAAATTGTTTATTACCTTCCTATTTTCATTTTCATTTAATCAAAATTTGAAATTATCTTGAAATTTAGAATTTTTTTCAATTTTTTTTCCATTTTTGCACGGTGCACCTGAACACTTTGGCTCACCCCAAAGCGGTGCATATTGTGTTAAACTCATAGTGATCACCACCACTGGTGCGTCTCATATATATGTACGCACCGATGTTGTTCACGCAAGAGCACCACGATAAATTATATTTAAACAAAGCGGTGCATCCTTCAGAACGCCTCAAAATCGATGCATAATTGGCTTCGACCGATAACGATACATTTCACTTAATTAAGGACCTAACTAACTTCATGATTTATCAAATTTAATGTATCCACAATGCAACCATTTTAACCAAATACACTGGTACTGTTTATAGAACCACATTAGGACATATATTTCATGATTTAGCATAGCGGGGCGTCTCATTGGATGCCTTGTTACCAATGCTCTATCCTTTACAATGCATCATAGAACAAAAAATTGGTGCTCCATTATCACGGTGGCACTGATGAATTAATAGTAACACACCATACCACTTTAGCTGATATAATGAAATTTATCCCAGCGATGCCTATTAGACCAAAAAATGCACTGATGTTATAAAGGAAATGACATCGAGGAGAATTTTTAATAATCAATTAGAGTGGTGAGACTTATTAGATGCACCGCTACAATCTGTATCGGTGTGCCAATAATCATGGCACATTGATGTGTAAATGTTAAATGTACGCACTGCGACATGTTTTAAAAAACAAACATTGTGGTTCGTCTTCTGTAAGGCCTCATTTGCAGTGCATTAGTAATACAATGCACAACTAAACATCATGCAGGTGCTCTGGTAAAACCAACACATCAGTGCTTTTGGTTTAACAAAGAGAACCGTGGATTTTTTGCACCATAAATTTTAATGTTGTAGTGCGTCTTTGTTAACGAAATGAATCGGTGTGGTTAAAAGCACTGAACCAACATGATTAAAAGAACTTAGCTGATGCAAAGCATCCTATGGGACGCACTACAAAACTACTTAGTGGTGCGACAAGAAACGTGCACCCATGCGTATTAGTAACAACACCGCATGGAAGTGTTTGTTTGATATAGAACACCATGTGTATTAGTAACAACACTGCATGGCAATGTTGTTTGTAATATTTTTTTGCAAAAAAAAAAATATTTTTAGATTTTTTTAAATACATGTCATTTATATATGTATTTATTTATAATTCCAATATATATATATATATATATATTCCTAAAGATATTTTTTATGTGAATCAGAGACGACGATAATGAGAGGAGGAGGAGGAGGAGCAACAAGAACAACATAAAAAACAACAGGTCGAGATGCACACATTTGTGTGTGAGTAGGAGGCCAGGGAGAGGGAGAGAGAGTTGTTCCCTCACCCTATTTCACTATCGACACATAACCTTTCGATGGATGTTGGCCTCCTAAAGTTTTATCAAGAGGGTACATCCCTTAGGGAGAAGGATTTGTTGTTACAACAGTTGATTCGTCCATGGGATCATGGGAGACAAGGTTTTAGGGTTGGTCTTAATATGTGGTAACATACCACGGAGGAGGATGTCTATTTCATCACTGGGTTGTCTAGGAGGGGGGAGTATTTTCCCCATTTCCCTGCACTACCGCCTGGTGTTGTAGGAGAGACCCAACTGACATATGTGTAGAGATATGTCGGTCTGCATGTTCATTCATCTTCGAAGTTCTAGGTTCATGGTGGTCAGCTGTAGATAAGTTCATTTGATAGAGGGGATTTTAAGTGCCCATGTCTTGTCCTCTCGACATTGTCTCAGTATAACTATGATGGGAAATGCATTAGTTTCTCTATGTTGTATTATGTAGATAGTTTATTGCAAGGGATATGATTGATTAAGTGGTTGGAGATTTTTTTGAGACATTTTTGTCATGCATTAGATCATTTTCGAGATGTTTTACATGGAACAAGATTCTTCCCATTCACGTCAGAATTATTTACACTATTTTTTGAGAGGGTTCATGCCACTTGTCCAGTAGTACCCTTGTAACGTCCCCAGCCACCACCAACAGGATGGCAACACTACCTAACAAATATATATTTGAATTCTTGGCTTTGATACCACTTTGTAATGCCTCCAACCACCAACTGGTCGGGAAACGCCACTGAGACGGACTTCATTTTCGAAAATATTCACATATAAAACTTCATAGGAAATGAAAGAAATTATATGGAAACATACATGCAGTGAAACACATGATAATATTAAAAGAATCACATACATGCGCTCATATACATCATTAAGCAATTATGCACAGAAAATATACTTATCTCTTTATTGAAGTACACCAACTGCGTGCAGACCTTCCATGAACCTCCCAGCCTTAGACCACACTGCTCATCACTCTCAGCAGTGGGTCACCCCTGAGCTAGGACTAAACTCCACTGAGCAAGGGATTCCTAGGCTAGGCAAGGACAACAGGAAGTTGCACAGTACAACAGGAAGGATTAATTCCTCCAAGGAGTCACTTACGCCCACAACTCACAGTCTTTCATTCTCCACATGATTTTCCCACCCCAAGAGTATACACCTTCATTGTCACACAGTCCATCGACTGATACACCTCCCTTTCCTTGGGCTTCAACAACAGGCGGATCAAGAATTCTCAAAGCTCTGTAGTTGCTACTAGACTCCCTCTAGGAGAACTCACTTCCTTAACATACTCTCTCACCTGGAGAGAGATTCTCACTGGACTGACAACCTACTTCTTCTATCCATGGGCCTGACAACCCACTTCTTGACTCCCACTCCTCAACACACGGGCATGGTGATGGAAACAACAAAAACTGGGCATGGGAAAACGGTACTGACAGTACAATACATAGGCAACCCCCAAGGGCATAGGTGTAGCAGGGGTGTCAATTCGGTTCTGTTGCAGAGGTTCAGTGTGGTTTAGGAATTCAACAATGGTGGACCAAGGAATCACTACATGCTTCTTTAATGTATGCGTCCATGGGGCAAGCCCTGGCCAGAAGGGAGAGAATGGTGAGTATTGTTCGAATGGTGAGCCTCTCAAGACTGGTGAGAGTGCCCCCATAAAACTACATTGGGTTTGGATGACACTTGGATCTTCAAGAGCACGTTCCCCCCCACTTGGAACTTAGGATAAATTAATATCCTTTTTACATCTTTTATAATAATAATTATATATTATTCTCTTGGGTTTAAGATCTTAAGCTTAGCCCCTTTTTCTCAATCCCTTAGTCTCCTCCCTTGCCCAACCTAGTAGAAGCTTAGTCCCCCATAAATATTTCTTCGTGGTCAGTCTACACGCAGTGATGTATTTTTATTAATAATCTGCATAATTACATATACAAAATCAGGCCCACTGGCCTTAGCCTCTAGGCTCTCCGGCCTAATACACACATAAGCCTACCAGTTTATAATACTTGTCTCACTAGCCTATAAACATGATTACACTCATAATTACAATCGGGGCTTGGCCTTGGGGTATTATAACTCTTCTTTCTTGATAGGCCTATGTTTGATGCACATATGTGCATGTGGGGGCAGTTGATGCCCAAGAGGGGCTAGTACGAGTTTTCCATTTCTCCGGTCAATAGAGAGGTATGTGATTTATTAGCTAGCGAGGAAAATCTTATCTTCAATATTTCAGAGTGTCCATACGTGGGGTGATAGATTGGAGAGGATCTCCAAGGATACAATTGATAGTCGATGAGCCACCGGATAAGAGATGTAATATTATTGTTATGTTTTGATAAATCTATTTGCATATTTTTATGTCTTATTTAATGCACATGTAATTTATTGTAACATTTTGTTTCAATTATCTTATTATTATTATCTATTGTTTTTTCATATATCGGCACATATGTTGGGGATGAGCCTCCCCAACATGAGAATGAGGTGATGGAGGATGAAGAAGACCAACCTCCAGTACAGGGACCCCAAAATCCATGCAGGCTGGATCAGAGAGTTGTGTCATGACTAGTCATAGAGTGGTACCCACACCCGTTAGAGACATATTACAAGTACATGATCTCTCTATTATATGGAGAAGTTTTCCTCATGACATGACAATGTTGATGCGTCATATTGTTGGTGCCTTCAACCTCATTGAGATTTTGAGGGGTGTTGCTCATGATCCCACTACATCTAGCTCATCATTAGAGCCATCCACATCCTATACTCCACCACATGGTCCTCCTCCTTCTAATTCTCCTCCACATGAGTCAACCTCACCATCTATTGATCCTCTTGCTTCCCCTCCACATGTTTCTAAACTTGAATCCAAGTCCAATCCTCCTCCTCCTCCTCCTCCTCCTGTTGATGTTGTTGCCACTGCTACTTCCCCTCCACAGGTGTCTGAGCCTGTATCCATGTCTGATCCTCCTCCTCCTCATTCTTTCTCTACACATGTGTTTGAACATGGATCCACGGTTGATCGTCCTCCTCCCGATTCCCCTTCACATGTGTATGAACTTGCATAAACGTCTGATATGTCTCCTCATCCTCCCGCTTCTCTCCACATGCGTTACAATATTCTATTGATCCTCCTCCTCCTCCACTTGTGTCAACATCCACCAATTATTGTCTTTCTCTTAGTCCACATGTGTCATCATCCACTGATCCTCCTCTTCCTCCACATGTGTCACAATATTTTGATGATTTGGACACTATGTTCACATCGGGTACTGCTACAAATCTTCATGATATTGATAGAGAGACATTTGATAGTGCACTTTTGTTGACATTTATTTATGAGATAGTTGTTCTTGATAGAGGCTCTACCTCTGGTAGTAGAGATACTGATGCACCTAGCTCTGGTGGTAGACCGAGCTAGTAGTGGTATTGATTGACATTTATATTGATTGTTTTATATTTGACTTGAGATCTATATATGACATGTTTATTGTGGATTTTGTTGAGATGTATGTTTGACTTGCATATTCATATGTATATAGTTCATGTATATTATGTTTTTCATATAAATATGTGGTTGTTGTTGTTGTTTGATTTATAAAATGTATCATGAGTATGCTAATGACGAACATTGTTAATGATTTCTCTGTTTTTAAGTGAAATTTGATATGTATCACTCATTTGAATTTACAGTTGCCATATAATATTTAACTTTACTATAAGAAAGCGTTTAATTTGGATTGTCGTTGCAAAAAATTATAACCATTAATGCCATATGTAATGTTTAATTATTCTTCAAGGTGAATTGTTTGTTGTCCAACAAGATACAATATGTTGATTAAACATGTTTAGAAATAAAGGTACTTAAAAATGTTGAGTGAAATGATTGTGATTTGAATATTTATGTATTTTTCATAATAACATTATAACATAATTATTCACTAATAATAATCATGATGATGTAATAATAATGTTATTATTATTTTTTTTAATTTTTATTATTCAAAGATCACAAGACAAAGTTATAATATAATTGTTTACTAAAATCACAATTATTATATTTTATTAATATTTAAGCTTTTCAAAGAGTTTATTAATTTATATTATCCAACTATTATAATATATGAAATTTATTCATTTAAATTTAAAATACTAAATATAGAGAATAATAATACCTTTTGATCGATACATTTTCGATGAAATAGTTTCACATTTTTTTGTTCTAATACAAACTTCGTGACTCTTTTATTAAAAAATAATATCACCCAACATTTTATAAAATTAGTATTTTAAGATTAGTAAAATTGACAAAGGTTTATATACTTTTAGATAAGTATGGATCATTAAAATTTTCCTTAATTTTGACTAGGCTCTAGAAAAAGGCTTTTTTAGAATTTCCATGTCCTTCCTATATTGACACTTATTTCAAGGATAATTGTAAAAAGAATGATTAATATAAGTTTATATTATTATAAAACTAAATGATCGAATTGAATAGGTGAAGCCCATGATAGTTGCACTGGTTAAGGTGGGGAATGCCATCAAAGTTGGTAATGCCAACACCACAAGTGTGATTCGAAAACTCATAGATGTTGTACGAAGTTATTTTGTTGGAATTGTCTTTAGAAGTTCCATCAAAACAAGTTTATATTTATTTGAATTTTGATTTTTTCAAACAATAAAACTTTTGAGGTTTGAATATTTTTTAATATCTTCATTTTTTGTTAAATAAAATATAATTTAAATTAAATCTTTACTATTGTACATCACCAACTTTGTGATATCTCAATTAATGCTCAGTAATTCAAAGGTTAACATAAACATATTTTAATACAATGCAACATAAATTTCTTATAATAAACAATAGATATGACAATAAAAATCCATCAAAACCACATCTTATGCTTGTACTTTTTAATGCATTTTCAATATGGTGGTTGTAAATTGTTGTTAACTTTCCATATCCAACATAATTATAAAATGAAGAAAAAAAAACATAACTGTCCATTATAGATACCCATAATAAAATGACACATCCACAATATAAATGTCCAAATGAATCATTTACAAATATGTCATCGCCTTAATAATTTTCCTCACTTGGCATTGTAACATTTTTGTTATCAAAAAGATGTTTAGATCTCGGATTATGTTTCAGTATGAACTACCAATCCCTATCCAACACATTTGGATAAAAAAACACTTGGTTGCAATGTTTTGGGAAAACATAAGGCTCCTTACTTTCAACCCACATTTTTTTAAGAGTTAATACATATTATCCCACTATCATGATCTTCCTTTACATTTCTCCGGTCAATGGTATCCCACAACTTGCAACAAAAAATAACGCATTGAAACGATGAGAAGTCCACTTGCATGATCTCTTGTATCTTTCCAATGTAACCTAACTTCCCCTCTATTAGGTTTTAATCACGGTGGCTAACATGACTAGATTGGTCGAAATCGACATCCACTCCACAATCTTGTGTGATGTGTCCACATCAACATACTCAGTTCGCAAATGATGTTTATATTCCCACATAGATGAGAACAAATGCACGTGTAAAAATACGAACAAAGGATGGTGTCATATGTTTAATAACTGAAGCATTAATAAAAACATAATGCATGTTACAATTTAAATGTGCAATATTATAAATAGAATGTGCTACTTAGAGAGGTTATTACAAAGTTGTTGCACTCGATCCCTATGTTTAGTGCATCCAGATCTTCTCCACGTGGGTTACGACCAAATGAAGTATGTCAAATAAAATTACAGATATAAACAAATCAATGAACATGCTTACCAACTAAAACTCCTAGTTCTGAATAATCGTGCATGGTGTATGCACATATGTCATACAATGTAAAACACCTCTACATTGGGATGGGTCTTGATACATCATATACATGTATCCCTTCCCATAATTGCTTAAATTCATCGATATCTGGTTGGAGGTAGACATCCATTCTCTTAACTTGTCTTCTACGCGGGACTATAAGAGCCAACATAAGATGTTCATTCTTCACGAACAACCATGAGGGGATAATTTTATTGATCACTACCACTAGCCAAACAAAATAGTTGGTGTTTTGGAGAGATTACAGGTTAACTCCATCCATATCTATGCTCATCCATAGGCTCCGTACTTCTTCCTTGAATTTATCGGGCCATGTATTATCTATATGCTTCATGGATATGGATATGTTGGGATTCACATAAATCCTGACTCACTTCTATGTGTGGCATGCCATGCTTGCAACATGGCTAATTATTTGCAACGAAAGAGCCTTTGAACTCTTGGAATTATAGGTATGTGTCTCAATGTCATATGAGGAGGACCATGTGTATTACCCTTGTTTTTTTATTTATGGTACCTATCATTCCCACATTCTATACATATCACTTTGTTCGCATATTTTTTTCTGTATAGAATACAATCATCCAGACATGTGTGGTATGATATGTATTCAACATCCAACATTTTCAACATTTTATTTACCTCTGCACATCTATCAAGAAAACAATTATTACTCAGAAGTACCTTATGTTTGAGTAACCTGCAATTAGTGGGAAATAGAAATGTACACTATCATTAATCATGAATAAAATCAACCATTTTCTTCCTTCATTGTGTGACAAGATTTCTTAAAAAAATAGGGGACTTAATGGTTAGTTACCTCAAAAGTGTCGAGAAATACACGTATGACATACCATACATTGCTTTCAAGTTGTACAATAACATTGTTGTCTGTAGCTAGGTAGACCTTGTAGATCCCTGTATTGGACCAAATAAAGGGGTGGTGGAAGAAAATTTCAGGCTTTTTTAGAAGTTATTTACGACGCCAACGTCATCCCATAGTTCATTTTGTTATAACATATCTAACAATATTCCCTCCATGGCTTGGGTATCCCACAATAAATCATCCATACCAAGCTCTATATCATTGCTTTCATCCCCAAAATGTGAATAACTAGTGTTACTGACGAGGTTTTGAATTGGTGACTTGGGATATAGTGGGAATTGAATAGGTGGTTGTTTCAACCATTCTCAGTATGCTTCCTCTCTGAGTTGTTCTCGTTTAATAGAAAGCAAGCGATTTGACATCGTAGTGAGGTGCAACGATATATGGTGGACATGTCGCTCGTTATCAAAATCTTGATTGTAAAAATATTGAACATTACATCAATAATATTAGTAACGCAATTATTTTAATATGTTCAAACATTATACCAAATACTTATTATAAGCATGGAATTTTTTTCCCCAATAATAAACATGAAACCAACCAATTTATAAAAATAATGTTGAATTAAATAATACAATGACATTAGTTCCATTGAAAATCCAAAAATACAATTACTCAATCATTTTTTTCTTACACCCTACGAGATTGTCTACATGAAAGAGATCCAATTCATGGTGTAATATTGTTGACCTAGGGCGGTTGCTGGAAGATGGCATGTTAGGATTGGTAGGGTAATCAAGTTGTCCATTTTCATCAAATATTTGTTATTTGTATCTTTCTCTTGATAATAACTTGTGAAATTTTGGGACTACGGAAATATCTTGAGTATTTGAACTCGATTCTACAAAATTCAATGAACAATTATTCAAATGCACCTGCATACATAACATAAATTTAATGAGATAAATGAATTATCAATCAAATCTAGACATATTGCAATCAACATGAGAGAACTTGAAGAACACCCAAAGATATAGAATGAGATGGAATCTGAAGAATTGACCATTTGATATTATAATTCCCCTTTTCTTGCAATCGAGCCAAAACTGTCATCTTGGGTAGCATATAAAAATCTAACTTCAAAAATAACTTTTATAACTTGATGATGCACTTCATCATATAAAGGCTCACTAGTGCATATGGATAAACCAAACACATTGGTGAGTTTAAGTGAGATAAGCACCAAAGAATGACCTCCATTATTGCCTCCACAAAGAAAAACCTATGTAAAATTTAAATGCGGATGTTTGCATTTGCACTGTGCAATTTTAACCATCTTATGGTGTGTTATTACTTACACACTGCACCAATGCGTTCCGAACTGTATAGCGCACTAAATGAAACAAGTCAGAAAAATAATGTGCACTTACTATCAATACTTTGAAATTTATTATGAAAATAAATTGGTGTGTTATACATACACACCACACTGGTGTGATACTCATGGTATATCATAAAAACAATGTAACTTTCGGAAGAAAAAAAGGCATGTGCATTTATCATCAATGTGCTGAAATATACAATGAAAATATGAGTGAACATTTGAGTTTTTGTGTTTATAAAGGAAAATCATGTTCATTCTTTTATTTGTTTTCCAACATTCAAAAATGATATTTGTGCAACGAAGATTTATCAACAAAGACTTCAGAGTAGGTGGATTTTTTTTAAAGAGCCAAATCCGAGGGTGATTACTGTAGATCACATAGAAATCTACAAAGGAGAAATTTCAGGTATATAATTTCATTCTATTAATCATGTTAATTATTCTCCTATTTGATTCAAATAATTTTCAGTGCATTACCAAACAAAAAAAAAAGGTTTCATAATTACCTTCAATATTGGAAGTCCTAATTTCCTCATCGTTTTTTTGCTCTCTTTTTATATTTCACATTTTTGTTATAGGGTTTGTTTATTTATATATAGGTGTTTCTTATACATTGCAATGGAACCACTCATTGCATTGGATCCCATATAATCTTGTCACTATTGTTTCTTTTTTAAATGCCTTTGTGGTGATTGGTGCACTTTGTACATAGTAAGAAACATAGTTACCAACTTAACCATAACTTTACAAAGTTCTTGTTGTTTTGGGGGTCCAATTTTTTACCCCGTTTTTAAATATGGTGCTATTGGTAGCACCCCCCCTCCCTTTTTAGGTGGTTTTTCGATCCACATTGTTTTCACATTTTTTTTAAATGCTTATTTTTCAGCTATTTTCAATTTTTTCAATTTTTTTTTTTTAATTCAACCGTGTTTTTAGTCATTTTTCCATGCTTCTTTCAATCTTAAAAGTATTTTTTACCATTTACGTTTTGAAATTACGATTTTTCATATAATTGTGTCTCCTTAATTAATTTATTGTTCCATACTTTTAAAATATAGTGGAAAAGCCCATTTTTAACATATTCAACAAAATACTTATAGAAAAAAAATTACATTTTTTATTTAAAAACTTAAAAATATGTAAAATTTTATAAAAAACAAACAAATTAAAAAACAAATATGCACTGGTGATGGGAGGCCATGGGGGTTGATGCCCTAGTCCTCGTGGAGGCAAGGGTGATGCCCGACATCACTCCCCACAGAACCCACGATGACCAACCATCCCGCACATGGCCAGGGCTTAGCCTTTGGGGGTTGGGGTGATGCCTGACGTGACCCCCCAAGGCACCCACAACACCCAACCAACTTGTGCGGGCTGGTTGGGCGTCGTGGGTGCCGTGGGGGGCGATGTTTGGCATCGCCCCAACCCCCACAAGATGGTTGGGCGAAGTGGGTGTCGTGTGGACATCGCCCCCCACGATACCTCAATAATATGTAGGTTTTGTAATTTTTAATTTTTTTTTTTTTTGTTTTAGTTTTAATTAAAATTTTATGTTATTTCAAATGAAAAATTGTATTTTATTTCTTTTAATTTTTTTGTTTGTTTTAAATGTTATTAAATTTGTTTATATTTTCATTTTTTTATATATTTTTTTACTTTTGTTTCAATTTAAATTGATAGGTTTTGTATTGTAAAATTATTTTTTATTTTAAATTTTGGTTTTTAATTTTTTAAATTTGCTTAGAAATTTATTTTAAAATTGGTTTTAAAATTTTCTTTTTATTCTTTCGTTATTGATTTTATTAGAATTGCTTTGTTTTCATTTAAATATATATTTTTTATTTTTTTGTCTTTTATTTTAATTTTAAAGTTGTAGTTTAAGTTTTTTGAATATTTTTTATTTTACACATTTTGTTGTTGAATTTTGTTATTTTTTTAGTTTTTTCAAGTATATTTGGTTTTTTTTTTTTT
>JASDQU010501246.1:95165-108835 GCA_032191745.1 Picea mariana | reverse complement strand
TGTTCACTTAACTTAACCACATTCCATAATCAGTAAGTTCTCCATTAAATTTATTATTTAAATAATTTATTTTGCATCCTCTTTGACTTATAGTACACTCATCACTTCACTTTATTATTTAAATAATTTGTTTTGCATCCTCTTTGACTTATAGTACACTCATCACTTCACTTTATTATTTAAATATTTTTTTCTTTGCAAACACTTTGACTATTTTGAACTTTTGGGGCTTCTAGATGACTCATGAGGGTTCTCCAACTTCACAAGGCCATAACTCTCTAACCGTGAGGAGTTATGTGACGTTCCACATACCACCAGAAACGGCATGACATGTAATATCCATCTAGAATAGTCTTATCTTCAAATATATTAAAACTCATACCATTATACATCAAACAAACTTGGGTCCATTACCCAAACCTTTATGCTACTGAAATTCGCTACCGGACTTTCTTCAACGGTTGACATCAATGACAACCAACCCAATTAATCAACAAGTACCAGTGCTTTCTTGAGAGTTTGGAAGCAGAAGATGCACTATAATAATAAAAATTAGGTTGTTAGTTTTTTTTTATTTACCCTACCATGGTGCACATGACGACAATGAGGCACATTGGTGCGTAATGCTCAACGACAACGATGTGCTTTGTTCGATGCAGGTAATTTTTATTATAAAGTATGGAGGTTCTTTTAAATATTGACACATCGATGTTTTATTATTCATGTATGAATTGGTGTGTATCGACCTTAAAGGCGCACTGATAAAAAAAACTCTGCAAAATCCTCTAGTCGCCCGCCTCTGCTAACAATCTCCGCTATAAACAAAGAAGGTATAGATTTTTCGAGGACATTCCGTAAAAACCTCTGCAAAAAGGTGTTCTCTTTGTAGTGGATATAAATTCCAAGCATAGACCTAGGTGATAGGAGGGGCCATGTTCTATTCCCAATTAATAACCTTTGAGGGGGGTAGGTGTTTATCCCAAATCAAATTTAAAGGGGGAATACTAAGTTAATTTTGACTTGGTCCTAGAGTAGTTAAGATAACCTTGGACTAGTCATTGTTGGGTTTACTAGTGATGGTTTGCAAACCCATGGAATCTGACACCCCATGGTATTTAACGTGATAAAGTCTATTTAAAGGCTTGAAGAAATCCATTGTAAGATGCCTCAAGTGGTCGATGTGGGCTTGGCTTGGCTTGGTCGATTTAGCCAAGATTAATAGATATCTACAAGGTGCTAGTTTTCAGAATTAATAATTTCCAAAAAAATCTCTGGTGTCCATTGATATACCTACATCTTATTATTTGATGTTATTTCTCTCTTAGTTCTATAACAATCTCTACACACAACATTATTATATGGATGCAATACAAACCTTTCCTGGATGCTAAATCATGTTTTTTTCAAATAGTTTCCATGTGCCTACCTAGATAGTCATCTTCTTATAGACATTCACTGTGCCTTCTATTGGCTACACTGAATTATCAATTTAAATATAATTATTTTATTTGCAACTTCAATTCCTTCTAGACTTATACACTTCTCAGAACATTGAAGAAGGTTCAGATTCTTCATGCCTTTGTAGTTTGTATCATCGATGATGCATGGAAGATGGTAGGAAATTTGCATAGGTAAGCATATAAAATGGCATGGAATTGATATCCACATGTAAACAACTGCGCCGACAACCCAATGGAGGTGCAGAGATTTTAAAAATGATTATGGTAAAATTTGGAAATATACGGAAAATGAAGGACATGGAAAATTGGCCAAGGCTTTACCCTATGTAAACCTACCAAAATCACATATAACAAATAAATTATCAAAGGTAAAGGATCTTGACATTGATTCAATCTACTGATTGTCAAGAACGAAAATTTCAAAAATTGGTAATTGATGGATGTACAAAAAATATGGAAGAAACATAATTGATTTTTATTTTAAATAGTGATTGTTCACCACATAGATTTTTAGAAATGATAGCCATTGAAAACATATGTTTTATAAAAATAATATTTCAATTAGAGATTTTATCAAGTTTTCTAAAAATAATCTTCAAACTAAAGTCCAAATTTTATCTTTAGGAAAAGGAGTCCAAATAAACAAAAGATCCCATAGGGGAACTTGATCATTCTAGACTCAATGGTGGCATTGTGTTTGGGTGAAATTTTCACAAATAATTCAATTGTAATTTACCATTTAAAAGTAGGTTTATGAAGTTCACAGGGAATCCATACACTTACTAGTGAATATTCACTTTATAAAAAGGATATGTGTTCTCTTTATATATAATTACAATATGAAATAAATCATAATTTATAGGATAAAGCTTAAACCTTGATTATGAAATGGGATGTGTGAGGTATCCCACGACACCCATTGAGTGTGTGTCCTCCTTGGGCATATTCAGTTATGAAACATACAAAGAGCACAAGGAGGAAGCGAGCGGTTGGGTGAACAAAGACGTTTGGGTGTGAGCTGGAGCACCTTGGGCAGATGATGGTGATGTGAGGCGCCAAGGGGGAACACACCTTATTTTCCTTACAATGATTAATGGAGACTTGGGTTGTGTTTGGGAACGGGTAAGGAAACTTGAGAGAGTGCCCAAGGAGTGGACCGGTCTTCCCTCGGAAACATGGACGCACCAGAGAGGTTGGATGACCCCATTAACACACCCACAAGGAGTCATGACGATCGACATGAGAGAACACACAAGGAAAGGGGAACACACCCAAGGAAGGGGTGAATTGTTCCTATTGATGCATGGTAGCATCAGACATGTATTTATGCACAAGTCTTTGTGTCTAGACATGTGGAAATCGTCTAAACCTATTTATCCTTGACTTTACTCTAATTAGATGAATTATTAAAGTAAAGCGCTTTTATGAGCGAGTTGAGTTTTATTTAAGGAAATGTTTTAATTATCATTAGTGAATTAAATAATAGTCATTGATCTCAAGTGAGGTGAGAAGTAATCTCAATCGTCAATCATTTTGGAGATTAGGCTTATGTCATAACTCAATCTTATANGAAGGACTTCCATCTAGAGATCTAGGCCAAAGGAAGAGAGAGAACAATTGTACAACATAAGAATTAGTTGTCGCAGAAAGTGAAGGTGACCTAGAACATTTCGTGTAGTAAACACAAGTTTCAACATTACAATCACACAGATAGTGTAGGACAACATGGATATCAGTGAAACAGTCATGTTGTTTCCATATAGGATCATACAATAGGTTTGGCAGTAGATCAACCAACCAGGTTTTGATGTACTTTGTCTCTTTTCAATTTCGACCATTTCCCCAATAAAGGATCCCTTGTAAGATTTGAAGTTATTTGAATGATAAGCTTAGTTGATGGGCATAATATATGTGTGTATTGTGGTTGATATTTTAGGTTTCCAGTATTGCTTTCGCTATCTTTATTTGATTTGAATATTCCAGCTGTGTATTTTTGTTTTGTGAGTTACTAATCCGATTTGCAACAAGGAAATCATTAGATAAAAGTATACCTAGGATTGGAGTAAGGGGATTTCAACATGGTATCAATGTGCATGCTTTGAGAGGAATCCATATCTCAGGTCCATAACCAACATGCATAAATCGAAGGAAGGATTTTGTTGACGCTTGAATACGTCATGACTGAAACGACAACCTCATGAAGATATGAATCCCCGCGCCTTTTTAGATAGGTGGTACTCCTATTGGGCTAAAATATATATATGTGATATCTTGGATTAGGAGAATGCTAAGGCAACAAGCCCTAGATATTTATTGCTTGAAATTATGAAATGATATGGTTCTTTAGTAACCTAATATGATCTTTGTATACAACAAGAAGTCTTTAAACAATAAAAAATATTGAAGGAGGACTTCAACATCATAATTTTTTTGTGATCAACATCACATACACAATCTTCTTAATCATATATAAATGCATCCATGTCTTCCTCACCAAAAATAGGAGAGAATAATTTGATCATTTCAAATATTTTTAAAAGAATACTACTATCAATATCAAAAGAGAATTAGATAGATCAATCTCAAATACATCATACTTAAGACTCAAAGGTACAATATACAGTCGAAATCAACCCCGAAGCAATTCTTTGTGGAGTTTATTCATAAAAAATGTTCTTCATTACAAAAGATTTGGCAGTCATGTATATGGCTATAAATACTCCATGATCATACAAGAAAAATATTTTGGAAGAATACAAGAAGAACACTCAAGAACTCATCCTTGTGTCCAATTCAGAGACTCAAACATATGGCTATGAGAAATGGTGTAGAAGAATAGAAAGAGTAGAGAAGATGGAGACCTTTTTCCTTTGATCATAAGCTTGGATGTGTATTCATGGTTGTACCTTCTTCTTCCTCTGATTTTCTTCCCTTACCCTCTAACAATTCTTATTATTATCCCTTGATGAAGCCTTTCTTCTCTTTTTAAGATGAGATTTTCTAACTACTTGAGTAGTTAGGGTTTCTTTCTCTCTTGAAATTCTCTTACACTTTTCTTCTTAAAAAATATTATTTAATTAATGCCTCATTTAAGTGATTAGTAATGAATTCACATCATTAACATTCGTAAATTTTAAATGGTCACTTTCCTTTTTTAATAAAAGTTTTTAAATAAACTTTTATTTTCAAAATTCAATCAATTTCCCTTTTAAAGAGGGGGATTGTGTTTTAATTTTTTGGAACTTATATTCAATATTTTAGCCATGTAAATCACTTCAAATGTGATCTTCATCATCTTATATTTCCAACAATATAAAATTTTCCCAAATTCGTCGCCAGGATCTCAAGATATAAGCTCGTGAACTTGAGTTGTCACGAAGGCCCATTAAAAATGAAGCTAATTGATATTTTATTTTCTGAGAAAAATATAGCAACTTTTAGCCCTTGAAACCCATACCATCATCTTCTTCGTCAAAATACCTTTCTAACAGTATAAATTTTGCGTGATTTTGACACTCGAAGCTCAAGTTATGGCCTCCGTTGTTGAATTTTCACTAAGCTAGGCTCAAGCATGAAGTTTATTTCAATTTTAGTCATGTACTTAAACCATAGGCAAATGAAGCTACACCATTCACAATTGTTGCAATAACCAAGATCACAAGAAGAAAAACCATGCACAAGAACACAAGAAATATCCCGGGAAACCCTTCTCAACAAGGGAAGAAAACCCAACAATCATTTGCTATATTCTCAAGAGAAAGACCTCCCACACCATAGACCTAGCACACAAAAGGGTTCTCTCCAAAACCAAGAAGCTAGCACCCAAGAGAGCTGCCCACTTCAGCCCTAGAATATGTACTTGCTGAAATTTCCAAATCACATGTGTGTTGTATTTCCTCAATGGGGAAATCACTTTTATTTATACTAGACTGGACACATCAAAAGTGGTGTATATTGGCACAACAGGGCCGGCCTCAATAACTCAGAATATAATTAATAATTACAATATTAATTATCTTTGACAATAATTATCTTTCACTTTATGGTAGGGCCGACCTGTACCCTTTACATCACAATTAGGGTTATAGGTAAATCTTACTCTTAGACAATATAGCAAGGGATCTCACACACCCACAAGTACTCAAACACTAGGGGCACGCCCACCTGTGCTCAGCCACATGGACGTCCTACTCAATAGATCTCTATCTCACTAAGTCTCATAGGAGAATCATGTAGAGTACCACATCATCTCAACTCTCTACACAGAGGAGAACGATACACCCATCACATGGGCACCTTCACACCTCACAGGGGTACACATCGTTTCATCTCAAACGACACACCCATCTCATAAGAATCCTCACCCACACATGGGCACACACATCGACACACCCATCTCATGGTAATTCTCACCCCACATAGGGGCACACACATCGATACACCCATCTCATGGGAATCCTCACCCCATACATGGGCACACAACGTTCCATCTCAGTCTCAGAGAGGAATGACACACCCATCTCATGGGCACACCCAACTCATGGGATCTCTCATAGGCCGACTCACTCACTCTGTTTCCTGGAGGATGTCTCACGAAGTTGTAATCATCAACACTCCCTCTCAGCTAGGGATGCATTCTCCACCGGGCCAAGTCTCTCACGAAAGTACTTGAACTTCATCTTGGCAAGCGGTTTGGTGAATATATCTACAATCTTCTCATGTCTAGGAAGGTATTGCATGTGTACTACTTTCCTCTACCCCATCTCTATGATATAATGATATTTTATCTCAATGTGTTTTGATCTATCATGAAACACAAGGTTCTCAAAGAGCTTCACACAACTTTGGTTATCACAATGAATAATGGTAGGATCCATCTCATTATCAAATAAATCTGTCAGGATCTTGCGAAGCCACACTACTTTGTTGACTGGAACACTCAATTCTATATACTTTTCTTCTGTGGTACTCAAGGCCACAGAGATTTGTTTCCTGCTGCACCAGGAAACCATGGCAGACCCCAAGGTAAAAAAACAACCGAATGTGCTCTTCTGATCCATTACGCTCCCTGCCCAATCTGCATTGGCATATCCCTACAAACTCAAGTCTACATTGGAGGCATGTCTCAGACCATATCCAATTGTACCTCATAGATATCTCAATACATGACTCGTTGTTATACAGTGAGTCTGTCTCGGCTTACTCATGAACTAACTAAGTACATTCACTGCATATCATATATCAGATCTGATGTTACCGAGATACATCAATGATCCAATCAGTTGTCGGTACAAATGTTGATCAATCTCTCCTGAATCAGTAGAAGCATCATTCATTTTCTTCAAATCCATCACCATCGGTGTAGGCATGGATTTTCACTCTGTCATGCCGAACTTCTTCAATATATCCACTTTATATTTTCCTTGACTCGGAAAAATATCATCAGTCATCTGCCATACTTTTAGTCCCAAGACATAGTGCATCATACCCAGATCCTTCATCTCGAATTCAAAATTCAATGCTTGCTTTCATTCAACAATAAGTCTTTCTGAACCGGTGAGGAATAAGTCATCCACATATAGGACCAAGATTAGGCACTTGTTACCAACAATATGAAAATATAGTTTTGGATCAACAACACTCTTTTTGAAGCCCAAACTCATAAAGAATCCATCCATTTTCTCATACCAAGCACAAGGTGCTTGATTTAGTCCTTACAGGGCTTTCTTCAACCTACACACATGAGATTCCACGTTGTATATTACGAATCCTTCTGGATGCTCGATATAAACTTCTTCCTCAATCTCACCATTGAGAAAGGTTGTCTTTACATCCACTTGATGTAGTTTTCCACCCATGGATGCAGCTAGTGAAATGATAGTATGGATGGAAGTGCATCGGGTTACTAGAGCAAATGTCTCATCATAGTCAACTCCCTCTACTTGTGAGAATCCTCTGGCTACAAATCTCGCTTTGCATTTCTCGACACTTCTATTAGCTGCATGCTTGATCTTATAGATCCACTTGGAATTCACTACAGACTTCCCTTTTGGTATCGAAACAATATCCCATACATCATTATTCAAGATGGACTGGCATTCTTATGTCATGGTATCTTGCCATACCTACTCACTTGTCTCTTCTCCATGACAAGAAGGCTCAGAATAAATGATGTGTCTTATGGTTGAAAAGTAGCTCGAAAATATCTTTGGTCTCTTGCTCTCTCGGGATGTGCCTTGAGGGGATGCATGTCCCTCTGCCTTCTGCAGATTTTGTCGAGCCCAGGCATGTATTTTATGCCCTACTACAATATCTCTAGGGATATCAACTGTTGCAACTAGATCAGTTGAAACAAATGGATCAACTGGAGCAACTGGATCAGCCGGAACAACTGGATCAACTGGAATAATGGTTGTCTCCCATTTAACTATTGAAGGGGCAGAAGGTATTGTCTCACTGTCAATCTCCATTTGAGATTCTCTGGATAGTTTAAAGGCTATCTCTTATTCAAATATAGCATTTTTTCTTACCTCAATCTATCTTTGACCAGGGATGTAGATCTGATATGTCTTCGAAGATTCATTGTATCCCACAAATGTACCCTTTCTCCATGAAGGATCTATCTTGGATCTCTTTTCTTTGGGTACATGAAAATATATTGGGCACCCAAATATCCTGAAGTGTCCAATCTCATGCTTCACTCTGGTGAAGGATTCTTCGGGATTTATGTTCTTCAAAATCTAGTGAGGACTCTTGTTCTTAACATATATATTGTCACGCATGCTTCTTCCCACAGAGTCATAGGTAGAATTTGATCATGTATCATTGCTTTAGTTTCCTTGATGATGGCTATGTTCTTCCTCTCTGAAACCCCATTTTGCTAACGTTTTAAGGAATTGTGTACTCCCTCTTGATCCCTGCATTAATACAGAAATTGTTGAAATCATTGGATGTGTATTCTCCTCCATTATCTGATCTTAGTACCTTGATATTTCTTCCGGTCAGGTTCTCAACCTGAGCATAGAATTCTTGAAATTTTGCAAGGACTCCATCCTTGGTCTTCAAGAAGTAAATCCAAGTTTTCTGAGAGTGATCATCTATGAAGAGCACATAGTACAAATATCCATTCAGGGAGGCAACAATCATTGGACCACACACCTCTGAATATATCAAGTCTAAGATTTCCTTGGATCTATTGTCATTGCTCAAGAAGGACCCTTTACCATTCTTGCCAAGGGCACAACCTTTGCAAACACCTTTATGATGAATTTGTATCTCTAGAAGTCTTGTTACCATTTTCCCTAAAGTTGGAAGAGCTCTATAATGAATGTGAGAAAGTCTCATATGCCATAGCTCACTCAATCTCATAGTATCATGTAACAGGGCCTGGACTGGTTTGATGATCAACCTGTATAAGTTGCTTCCTTGAACACCAATTACTCTGGCAGAAATTATATGTGAGTCCTTGTGCCATGAAAGAACTTTTCCTTTAGAAAAGGTAACCTTGTAGCCTTTGTCTTCTAAGGCATAAATGGAGACAAGGTTCCTCTTCATCCTAGGAACATATATTACTTCACCTAACTAAAGATGCATGTCAGAATCTAGTTGGAAGGTAGAAGTTCCAACCCCTTTCACATTATATATGGCATCGCCTCCAAGGAAAACATGTAGATTGGTCTCTTTCTCAACAAGATTAGTCAAGTGATCTCTAAATCTGGTTATGTTAATGGAGGCACCATTTTCAATTAACCAAGTATCATCATTAGTAGGAACCATACCTGAGAGTGTTGAAATGAAAAATAGGGCTTCTTCTTTGATGTCTTCATCTCTCTGAAGTCTTGGCTTCTAGGTGTTATGACTATAACAATTTTTATATGGAATACAGGTTTTGGGACTTAGTGAAAGGCTAAACCAATGTAGAGACGTGATAAACTGGAGAACAGGGCCATATCTAGCGGAAGGAGGCTAAGTCTAGCGGAAGTGCAGAGTTAATGGGACCCGACAGGCCACAGATCGTAAGTGTCACAGATCAACGGTCATGCATCATTTCGGGCAAAGAACTAGCACGGAGTTTAAAATGTCTGAGCGGGCCCGAAATTCCAACTGTGGTTTCCCATAAGGATACGTGGCATCCTCAGACACATTTCGAGGGGAAAAGCGGGTGAACTCAAAACCACTCCATCACACCCCAAAATCATGTGCTAAGTGTTAGTAAATGTGTCAAATCCAAGAGTCACATGTGGAAAGGAAACTTGACGGCCAGTCAAATCATCTCGAGACACTTGTTTAGGTACAATTCGTCCGTGAAATGCCAAGTAAGCGCTGCCAAATAACAGATTTAAGACTCATCATTAGAAATCGATGGTTAAACATGATAGGTCATTATCCCTGTAAGGACTTTCATCAGTAGCCCATGACTAGTACTCGATGGCGATTGTTACTCAAAACACGGGTGAAATTACTCTATTTTGGGTAATTGACGGTTTATTCCAGAGTGGGATAACTTCAAATCAAATCACTCGTCCAATTCATGTACAGCTGAGGGAAATAGGTTCATGTTCCATGGAAAACCAAAGGGGGCTGAGGAGAAAGATCCAATGGTTTTCAACAAACCAGGAAATTCAAAGAATATGACAGGGCTATCAAATAAAAAAAGAGAAAGGCATGCTGCGCAACTCCTGACAACAAAATTTCACGCAAAATCTGCGGATGAACTAGGATCGGGTGAAGAAATCAGGTTGAATCATATTATGAAAGATTTGATCATTAATGGATATGCATATGGACACTACACGCAAGTTAGCGAGAGAAAAAGGAAAAGCGATGGAAGGAGGAAGTTAAAGCTGGGACAGTTAAAGCTACTGAAGAAGACCAGCCTAGTTGGCTTGACACGTTAAAGGAAGAGATTGAGAAGCTAAAATGAAAAATTCATGTCGGGCTAAATCAAGTTCATTTCAAGGAAACTTGTGATTTTGTAAACAAGTGGCATTTGGGGTAAGGATCTCAAATATTTCGGTTTTTTGTTTGTAATGTTCCCTAGAAAGTAGGAGTTCGATTTTGGTACGTTACTCCCTTTGTAACTGATATCTATTTTTGGAATCTTGGAGAAGATGATTCGTTTTTGGGTCTCATATGTAATTTATCTATATATTCTGTTAAAAAAAAAAATGAATGGTTCGATTGGTTGGAAAAGGGCATGCCCTTGTAGCAGAAAAACTTTGTGATTTCTTATGGATTTTAATATAAGCAGAGAAGGTTTTCTTAGATAGTCGAGATTCATCATAGTGTTGATGTTCAATATTTTTTCTTGTATTTCATATTCATGAATGTGTTATTCTACTAGCGATAGTCTTTAAGCAAAAGAAAGAATTCACCTTGCTGGTGCTCTTTCTCATATTGATTATACTTGTTATGTGTTTTTTAGTTCCTGGTTCATAATTCACCCTAGTTTGGTGCTCTGTTTTCGGTAGCCAACCTTTATGTTTATTCTTCTAAAGCTATACCAAGAGATTTGTCCCCAGTTAGACGCCTCTTGTCATAATGGTTTTTTCTTCTCTTCCACTGCCATCCCATATTACTTATTTGGCTGAACATCATACCTATTTTTCCTATGTTCCCTCTGAAATACATAGCTTATAAATCTTCCTACGATTTCAGGAATTGACCCCATTTCCAGATGGCCCTTCCCTCTATTTTGTCCTACCACTTTTAAAATTTATCTTATTGCAAAATCTGACCTGTGTGTGTGCATAGCCAAATATTTTGAGTATTTTCAATAGCTATATGCCTGAGAGAGCTCTCTCTGGTTGGAAGAGTCAGAATCCAACCTAAAGTTGGTTGAAACAGTTACCTTTGTTGTTTGTCTATCAGCCTTACAAAATTTACAAAGTGCTAACATTCTGGCGCCGTTGTCGGGGAACGAAGGTGAAATATTCCCTGGGAAAAATGACAAAGTTCAGATCTGAGTATTAATGGTGAAAAGTATTTAGACACAGAAAGGTTGTTTATAATTCACCTGGTGACTCCATTTTCAAGAATCTAGAATTCAAAATTTTCATGGTGACTCCATTGTCCAAAGACTTAGTAGCCTAAATATTTTATTGGCGACTCAACTCAAGCTTCAAATGTGATTCAGAGACTCCACTGGAATATGAGACCCTTTGACAAAAGGTATGAAAGGATATCATGGGAGAAAACAAGTACCTGAAGTTGAGTTTTTTCCAAGACATAATATTTTTTGTTATTAATTACCTTTTGTATTTTCCTGAACATGCTAAACAAATTTTTATTTACCTGTTGCATGCAAATGATGATCCTGATAATATTGAAATTGTGTATCCTCCTCTTAAATTTATACATATATCTCCTCAGTTTATCATTGATTTTGATCAAAATCTCCCATCTGAGCCATGTGGCAACTATAACCAAGTTGATGAGCCTTATGAAACCAAGGCTGATATTTTACCTCTTGTACTTGATCCAACATCCTCCAAGACTTATCATAGATACAAACCCTTAAAATTACCTCACATCCTTCATGATTTTCCTCCAAAGACCTATAAGTACCTACCTATGTTTGATAGAGAACCCGATGCCATCACAGCTGAAAAACACATCTAGGAGTTTGAGCATTTTATAGATTTGTTTGAGATTGACCATGACAATGTTTGTATAAGGGCCTTCTCTCAATCCTTGAGAGGAGATACCAAAGAATGGTTTAAACATTTGCAGCCAAAGACAATTAGCTCATGGGAAGAAATGAAGAGTGTTTTTTCGAAGTTTTGGGGCAAGAAGAAATCTTTGGATATACAACTTATAGAGTTATATGCCTTAAAGAGGCAGAGCAATGAAACTATTTCTACATTAAGTAGAAAGTTTTCCAGTATTTTTCCCAAAGAAATTCAACCCATTGAAGTTGCTGCCATGCTCCAATATGCCACTACTCTTCATCCAGATTTGTCTTTCCTCTTGATGGAAAGAAGACATAAGTCCTTACAAAAAATATTTAATGATGCTCATGAGATTCAATACAATATCCAAGCATGTGAACAAATTCAAAATGAGGAGTTGGATGCTCCAGAACATGAAAGTAGATATGAACATAAAACAATTGATTGGAATATTGAGCATGGAGTTGATAATATCATAGGTCCTCTTAAAGTTTTAAATGCTAATGTTTTTTCTAAGGATTATATTCCACTTATTGAAAGAGAGGGTGCTAATGTAGCTTCTGATCCACCCCATGATAAGCATGGAGTTGATTGTTTTATATATTCATTTGTAGACAGTTAAGAAGTTGAGTTTGGAAATCAGTCTGTTGAAGAGCAGGTTGATGTTCCAAGTTTGTTCTTGTTAGATGGCATTGCAGACATTGTTAATTTGCCTATATATGATGAATATAATGATGATTGTGATGTTGACTTCCTGGAACAACCAGTTGTATGTTCTCTATCAGAAAATGTTCCTTTTCAACAGTATATTGAGGGAAATCAACTTACATATCACAGTTACAAAGAAGAAAGTTTTGAACCAGTTGAAGGAAATCCTTTACCTTTATGATTTCCTTCATTTAAATTGTTGAAAGAGAATTCTAAGACCATCACTGAAGCAAAGGGAGGTGTGATGATTCCAAACCACGATGTTTCACTGGAAAAATTTAACAAGGAATTGCAGCCATTGGTCGAAAATGAAGTTGAAGATGAGTGTATTCAACAATCCAAAGAAAGTGGAAAATGTGCATATGAAAGTAGTAAAGAAAATGAAGAAGATTTTGAATCAGGTGGAAGAACCTTGCCATTGTTTTTTTCTTCTTTCAAACTGCTGAAGCAAAATGTTAATAATGTTTCAGAAAAGAAACCCTCCAGGCTTGATGTTGAATCTGAAGAAAGAAGTGGACTTGCAAATGAAAAATATCTTCCATTATCTTTTTCTTCCTTTGAATGTTTAAAAGAAAATCATGAGCAAATGGAGAAAGTTGATTCAAGAATTGTTGTCAAAAGTCATTTGCCTTCCCCTGAACTTGATGACGACATTCAACAAGATCTCCCAGAAAACAAAGTACTTCAAAAGTGTTTTCCTTCCCCTACGAATGATGTGGTTGTTAAAATTCTAAGTGGCTTGGATGTGGATGAGGATTTTGAAACTGCATCTATGAAGAATTCAAGCAGTGAACAAAAAAATGACATAGAGTTTCAGGAAAGCAAAAAAACA
>JASDQU010501246.1:50212-74163 GCA_032191745.1 Picea mariana | reverse complement strand
GTCGTTAAGGATTTGAGAATCAGAGGGATTGTAAAAAAAAAAAAACTAAATAACGCTTTTATTGTTCTAATCCCAAAAACAAATCATCCCCAACAATTTGCGGACTATCACCCCATTTTGCTGTGTAATCTTTGCTACAAGATTATTTCCAAGATCATAGCCAGAAGGATTCACCCCATCCTCTCACGGGCATTGTCAGACAAACAACTCAATTTCCTAAAGGGGAGACAAATTCTCGATGCTAATAGAACCGCACAGGAGTGCATTCACAGTATAAAGACAAAAAATCTCCAAGCCATCCTCCTAAAACTGGACCTCAAAAGTCATTTTGACTATGTAAACTGGAATTTCTTACACCTCATTCTACTACAGTGTGGTTTTGGGGTGGTCACCACGAATAGGATGATAGGCTGTATTTCCTCGGTCATATTTGTTGTTTTGATCAACGGTGAAGAAACCAAAGTCTTCCACTATGAGAGAGGGCTTCGACAGGGCTGCCCCCTGTCGCCCCTTCTTTTCATCCTGGTCATGGAGAGTCTTAGTTTTTTGTTGAAAAAAAGTCAAGCAGAAGGAAACCTGACTGGGATTAGAGTCTCGAGACTGACACAGATTTTGCATCTTCTCTTCATTGATGATGTGATCATCATGACCACTGCAATCTTGTCTGAATGGACAAAGATTTACAAACTCATTAACACTTTCTTCTTTGTTTCAGGTTTGAAGATCAACTACCAAAAGTTAAATTTCTTGGCTTCGGGAGCTCAGGACGAGACCTTGATTGAACTAAAATTGTTGTTTGGCATCGACATTCGAGATCTAGCGGAAGGGTTCAACTACCTAGGATTCCACATCAAACCAGCCAACTATATTGCAAAGGACGGGAGATGATTGATTGAAAAGTTCGAACATAGAATCCTTCACTAGTGTAATAGAATGTTAACATTGTTAGGCAGATATATTTTAATCAAGGTTGTCTTGGAAAGCCTTCCTGTGTACTGGATGGACCTGGATCACATCCCTCTAACTGTGCTAAATAATCTTCGGCAATTGACTTTCTCCTTCCTCTAGAATGGCAGCAAATAGAACAGAGGCTACAACCTCTGCAGGTGGGAGACGGTTTCAAAACCCAAATCGTTGGGAGGTTGGGGCTTGAGAAACTTGATAATTTTTTATAGGGCGTTATCGACAAACACACTCTGGAGAATTCTGATGGTTCCAGGCATATGGAGCAAGATAATAAAAGACAAATACATTTCCCATCAATCGATTCACGACTAGCTCAGATCGGCCTTGGCATCTCCTCTGAGAGGCTCACAAACATGGAAACACCTCTTAAAATCGCTCCCGGTCCTACTTCAGTTGATAGCGTGGTTACCTGGCACCAGATCATTGATTGAAATTGGAAGGGACACCATCCTAGGAATGGGCAACAGGTCCATGCTTTCTCCTTCGCTTCTGGACCGATTACACAGAAAAGGTTTATATTATTTGTTTCAACTAAAAAACTGTCAGAGTCGTGGATTGATAGGAGAGAATTGGTTAATGGCCTCTACACTGAAGCTCGACTGCGATCTTGAGGCAGAATGGGATCGATACTCTCATAACCTAACAGGAGTAGGTATCCGCCTCTAGGAGCGGTCGGATTCCCTTATCTGGACAGGAGGGGACAAATCAGGTAAGATCCCTGTTAAAAACATGTACCTTGTGATTGCTACAAAGCTCTAGAAAAAAACTAGACGAAGCATGACGAAAAAAAATGTGGAAGTGGGATTGCCCCATGAAGATCAAGATTTTCATTTGGCTTCTGACAGAGAATAAAATCCTAGTTTGGGAAAATCTTCAGATATGTGGCTGGGCGGGACCTAATCGATGCATTTTGTGCAAGTAGGATTGTGAAATTGTTCTTCATCTTTTTGTGAATTGTAAGTTCACCCGGGCCGTCTGGTTTCAAATTACACATGCTTTAAATCTTCCTGAGAACCAGTTAGGGACCTCGGTGAGCCAATGCTTTAGCACTTGGCACTCTACTTACCAATCCTATCCTACACTTCCAGCCTATGTTTGCTGGAATATCTGGACTGTTAGAAATGCAACAATTTTTGAAGAGAAGCCCCCATCGACCCTCCGGGTGGTCAACAACATCTTAGCAGCGGTGGCCTCTCTTGGCTTTCAAGCAAAACATCCCCCCACCCGCAGAATCAAATTAACTCTTCCAACTAACAGAGTCATCGCTTGGTTTGACAGAGTTGCACAACAAGGAGGTAATCTCTATGGGGCGGGGGGGGGGAGGAATCCTCTTAAACTTCCACTCTATTATCCGTTGGACCCTCAATTACGAGCAAGGCACTAATACTAAGGCAGAACTTATGGGGGCGTTGGCATCACTCATCTTGGCACAAAGATTGGACATCAATGAGATGCAGTTACTTGGTGATTCCAAGGTCATTATTGACTAGCTCAACAGGAAGGTTGATCTCCAGGCGGCTGCACTGGAGTGCTAGAAAGAAAGAACTATAGAAGCAACAAGGCACATAAAGAGTCTTACCTTCTCTCACATCTATAGAGAAGACAACAAAGATGCAGACACCTTGTCAAAACAGGCGCTATCAATGCCCCTTGGTCATTTAAGATATTCCTGGTGGGAGGACGACAACGAGGGCCCCCCTTTCTTGTTGAATCTTTGAAGAAGTGGCTTCAAGAAATCAGTTTTCTGATAGCTCTTTTACATTGTTGTTGATACACCTTCAGAACTGAGGCAGGAAGATTATTGAATATGGATAAGTATCCTAGTTATTTACAATGTGATAAGAAAAAAGCTTCACCATAAGATCTATGATTTTGATATGGCTGTCGTATGTAAACTATTATATCCTTTTGAATATAAAGAAAATGTTTTCCCGTGAAAAAAAAAAAGTAACAAATCTCAAGACATTTTCAATGGATCTTCTTCAATATCAAAATATCATGCATTGTTGTCTCATATTTATACGAAAGAATCTCGAGACATTTTCAATGGATCTTCTTCGATGGTAATTGAATGCCTTGCTAGAATGTTGTGCATTGGGATTAAATAACCATATGCTTCCTTCAAAATCTAGCCTTGATATTATCAAGTGTAAGTATGTTTTCAACGGTATTACACATTGGGATTCAAATATCCATATGCTTCCTTCGAAATCTAGCCTTCCTGTTGTTATTGTCGGCTCCTGCACATTAGTTCTTTAATGAAGTTGGTGTGGAGCAGTAGTAAAACATAGTCGTATTGATCTTTGTTGTACGAATTTTCGCATGGAGTTTGAAATTTGGTGTATAATCTGCAAAGTATGGATATGTTGTAGATAATGTATTATTGATCGTATTAATATAATTTGAGTACCTAATTTATGAATGAGAATTTATTTATCTCATCATTTGTATTTTTGTGTTAAGTACTTATATATTAAATATTAGATTTAGTTTTGGATGTTATATTGTTATATGATATGTTTTACGTTGTATTCATATATGTGTTGTTATTATAAGTTTTTCCTGTGTGTAAAAAAAAGTTGTTATTATAAATCAAAATGAGGTTAGAAGATGCCATCAAATCAATTCAAGAATTTACATCTCAAAGGATTAGTAAAGTTTTTGTGTGTAATATTTCATAAACCATATTTATTTATATTGTAATTGTTATCATTCTCAGATTATTAATGTAAATTATATACATCTTTTCTAACTATGGATTCAAGGAATGAGGATTATGATTGGTTGGTAAGGACCTAGAAACACAATTTGTGAAAACAAAACTAGAGTAATTGTTACATTTTAATGGTTGCACAAACTTGTTTTATTAGCATAAGGAAGGAACACGTCTTTCGGATTCATTATAGTGCAATCCCTCTCTGTAATCCCTTTTTGCGAAACTATCCATTCAACAATACCAACAAATGATTTGTGTCTTTTGTGGAGCAAAACATGACTTCATGTATTGTCTAGTGATCAAGGTCAAGAATGTGAACCACATTTGTGCAAATTCTTTGTCCTCTAAATGATAAGATACACACATTGTCATAGTGGAAACAACAAGTCTCTTGTATGGCATATTTGTGTAGTCATGTGCATTGACCCACAAGGGTATGGAAAATATCAGAGTGCTTCTCCTACAAATGAAACATCGTGTGAACAACAAACATGTACGAATACAATTCCAAATACTCTTGATAGTGATAAGCTAACCAAAACAGATGTTGCAGTTGACAATGAGCCTTCATAGTCTCTAGATAGTGCATGTGTGTCAAGTGACTCATATTGATCATTATCAAGAGCCTCAAAGATATAAGCTTCAAAAGGACTCAAGTTAGTGTGCCCTAAATCATGTGAAATTGTTGAGGCCACATACCAACTCGTGCATGCCCTCACAACCACGGGAACTTAACACTCGCCCTTGAAGGGGATTATTTATGTCTTAACAATGCAATACAAATTGGATGTGCATGAGAATCTCAGGGCACCGTGGTATTTTGGGGCACTTATACAAATCTCACATACATTTCCTTTTTTAATGAACTTGGTAATCCTCCAGTGACCACACCATGGAAAGGGAAATTTTGAAAGTGAAATAACATGACAAAAACTTAAAATTTTCATCAACATTAAAAGGTATGAATTTAAACCTTTTCTGCTCTTCTCCTTCTTGGTGTCAAAACTGTGCCAACCCACAAAACCTTATCAACTTCACCTCCCCTCTAACTTATCCATAATCCCTTACTTGGAAGAAACAAAACACTTGCCAAACATCACCCAGGATCTCCACCTCCCTACACACCCGGGATGACCTTCATTGCCATTTCTCCACTTCCTCCTCTACCCCAAATTCTCTATAAAAATTCATCACCATTTCCAATGATGACAAATGCATTGCATCACCCACCTCAATTACAAAGGGAAACCCCCAATTAAACCTTCACCGTACAAACACCCACTGGATTAACCACAAAAGTCCCCCTCTAGACCACTTTCTCCACTAATATTTCTTAAATCGAATCTCAAAAGAACACATTTGTATCCCCCACAAGAGAGGCTAATCAAAATCCCCTTTCAAATGAACATCTTCAAACCCACTCCTCCAACCCATACATGAAAGCACCTTGGGTGGCTCCCCTACTATGTCTTCGAAGACCCCATGGAAAACTTCACTATGTGTTTGGACACAAAACCACTGGAGCCTTTCTATGACATGGTTCTTCAAACTCCCTAATCCTGACATTGAATACTTGCACTAATTCAGATTAAGAATATCCTTCTAATTAATCTCTCAATTTTGTCCTCCCCCTGTACAGAGAAAACCTATTGGTCTTTCCCAACCCCCTTATCCTTCATAGGTCATTGTAGTTGTGCCTCATCACATACAAGAACATGTCCTCTTAGCCCAAACATAGATAGGTGAATCTCTCCTCAATGATTTACATCAATAATGAGTACTATCTAGAGACTGTTTAGACATGTAGTCTACCCCTTGTGCTCTATGATCAATCAGTGTGAGTTCAACATTGTACAATAGTCACTGCCAAGCAATAGACAAACCCAATTTTGGGAACCCCCAATTCCACAAATATAGAAGGTTTGCATGGACTTGCCTCATCTTCATTTGACCCAATGAGAATTTTCCCATTAGATAGTTAATCACTAGGGTTCATAGTGGTTTGTCAACGCAATGATGGAAAAGAAGTCAAAGATATGGTTTTGGAAAATTCACTTCATCTACGTCCAAAATGGTAAAAAAACTAATTGATTTCAAAATAGAACAAGTAATCACCTTATCAAAGAAATGTGATGAGTTATAAGCTAAGAATATTGCACTAAAATGATGCCTCACATCGAAAGAAATACTTCTGGTCAAGCATCCACTATTATAAAAATGGCCTTTGATGATAATCATGCATGCGATGGGCCTTAACCGGTCAACACCAAAGCCACTTATAATTACAAGCTTTAAAGGGTTATAGCTATAAGTTCCTTTAGTGGTTGTCCTTTTAGGCTCATTAACAAAGCCATTGTTAAGGACACTTTTGGAAATAGATATTAAATGCTTGTCCCCAATACCTGTTTTGGTGACAATCCTTTAAGGCCCCAAACCAATATTGTTTTTTGGTCACAGTTTTGGTCCAAAAAAAAATGTGTCACCATATATATAATGTCATTGTAATGAGTTTTTTACGACACCATCACTATAGTGTTCAATAAAAGAAAACGATTTAATATCGTCCCTTATTAGGCATCATCATTATATGCCCAAGGTCATAATGGTTAGGACCATTAAATTTATGTTAAGAAGCTAGTGTTTTAGAGATCTTAAGTGTGTCTCTCAAGTTTGTGAGTTAAATGCATTGTTTATGTGTTTCTTAGGTTTGCGAGTTAAATGCATTGTTTATATGTGCCACTTGTGTGCAAAGGTTAAGTGTGTCACTTATATGTGTGGGTTATATTAAGATGTTTCTTATATGCTACTTATTTGTTTAGTTTAGGAGCATTGATTATGTATGTGGGTTTGGTGCATTGTTTATATTTATGATTTGTATTTACAAGTTAGGTGCATCATTTATGTGCATAGCTTAAGTGCATCATTTATGTGTGTGAGTTAGGTGTGTCATTTATTTGTCTGAATTACATATACCTCTTATGTGAATATATAAAGTATGTCATTTATATATGTGGCTTAAGTATGTCATGTAAATGTATGATTTATGTGTGTACAAGATCACTTTATAAACGGCCCAACCTCACATATAATAGACAAGGTTCTCTAACATTGATTCAAAATGATAACAAATGAACATAGAAAAGAAATATAACCAAAAACTTTTCACAAATAGTAACGGTTGAAGACATTAATTTTTTTTAGGAATATAATCATTTAAAATATAAAAAAATAGAAATTATTTTTTTAATTAGAAATTTATCATTTTTTAAAATACAATTGGACGTTAATTTTTTAGGAATATAATCATTTAAAATAATAATAATAATTAGAAATTTTATCACTTTTTTGAAATACAATTCCCACGGGAACTATCCATTTTAAAGTAGGCTTATGAAGTTCATATGGGAGTACAGACTATTCACTCTATAATAAAGATATTTTCTCAGCTTATATATAAATATAATATAAAATAAATTACAATTCGTGATAAATATAAATTTTAATTATAAAATATGACATGTATAATAAATATAATAATTTAATTAAACATAACTAAGTGTTAAATGGGACTATTAAACAATGTTATACTTGTTATTGGTTTATTATTATTGATGAGAAGAAACACTTTAAATTCAGTCATGTTAAAGATTGATGTAGTCACAGATAATTTAGAAATTCCTAAATTTCCTAAAACTCAAACCAATCCCACAAGTAACGAACAAACTCAAAAAGTTTTGTATAAAAAAATATAAACTAAAAAACATAACAATAAAGCAATAATAAAAACTAAAAAATCCATAACAATTAAAAAAAAACCTTAAAATCAATCAATAAAATATCTAAGAAACAACCACAAAATTTTAAAACTAAATAAAAATAAAACCTTAAAATCAATCTATAAAATATCTAAGAAACAATAAAAAAATTTAAAACTAAATAAAAATTAAAATTATTAAAATTAAAAATAAAATAAAAAACACAACAATTTAAACCTAAATAAAAATAAAAACCACTGAAATATGAATCTAAATTTAAATTTAAAAATAAAAATAAATCCATTAAAATATAAATCTAAATTTAAAAATATAAATGAATTAATTTATTAAAAACACTTAATAATAAAATTTTAAAACTTACATTATACATACAAAATAAATTTTCAAAAACAATAAAACTAAAATCATCGAAATCTCAATGATTAAAAATAAAAATAACTAAATTAACTTTTAAAAAATATAAAAATTAAATCAAGAAAAATAAACTGTTTACTTAAAACTCAAAAGGAAGGACCAAAAAAAACCAAAACCAACAACAATGTAAACTGAAACCAATAAAAACCTAAAAACTTTAAATACAAAACTTACGTGGATAATTAATCGACCTTTCTTCAAGCGATTATTTCAATGCTTTTAACTAGGATTTTTAAGAAAGTTTTGCTTATAAAAGATTGATCCAATGTAGATAGAAATAGGTTGATCAAGTCTCAAATAATTAAAAATAATGATAAAATAAAATTAATTATAATTAAAAATTAAAAATAATAATAAAATAAAATTAATTATAATTAATAATTAATATCTATGTTAGGAAAATATCTTAGTGATGGTAAATTCTTTTTTTATGGCATCGAAATAGATATAGATGTGACCACTAGGGTTTTTAAGAAAGTTTTGTTCATAAGAGATCGATCCAATGTATCTAATATCAAATAGGAATAAATTGATCTAATAATTAAATTTAATTATTAATTATAATTATCAATTGTAATTAATTATTAATTGTAATTAATAGATAATAATTGGATAAGAGTTGTAAATAGGACTTTGGAAAAACATTATAACATGATTTTATAACCATGTTTACAGCTTAAATTTCACAATATGACAATATCCACAATGTATTTGTTATAAGGCCTCTTGGGACACCCACTGATTGTGCGTGCTCCTTGGGAAGATTCAGCAACAGAACGAACAAAGAGCACAAGGAGGAAATGATCGTTTGGGAAAACGAAGATGTCTGGGTGTGGGCAGGAGCACCTTGGGCAATAGTGGTGACGTGGGTGCCCAAGGGGGCACACACCCTTCTTCGCTTGCGAGAGGCAATGGAAACTTGAGATGTGTCTAGGCAAGGGCGGAGCAACTTGGGAGCACGCCCAAGTAATCGACTTGTCTCCCCTTAGCAACATGGTCACATCGAAGAGGTTGAACGACTCCACTGACACACCCACGGAGAGTCACGACGACCGACACAAGGAAGAGCATGAGACAAGGGGTGTGCACCCAAGGATGGGGCGTGTCAGTCTAAGAGACGAACAATTGATGGGCGTGTAGGCTTAGATGGGCGCATTGGGTCCACGAAGGGGCACGATGGTCAGTTGAGTGTGACGATTCGTAAAGGGACACGATGCACCGAAGAGACGTAATGTTTAGCACAAGTGTCCCTTGGAGTCCATATAAAATCAAGGATGTACAACGAAATGAAGACAAGGAAAAACATGAAGGAAAGAGACATGGAGCTCTGAAGCTGGGCGCACTAGTGGGGTGCACCTCAAGTTGAAGCAAGGAGAAATGACAAGGGGGGAATCTTGGTGTGGCAGAACCACAAGTTTGGACAGTTTAGGTGAATGATGCAGAGTCGTAAGACTCTGCCCTTCTATGTAACTAGGACAGTAGCACCCTCTTTGTAAAGATTTCTTTTTGTTTTGCAATACAAATAAACAAATCCGGGTATTAGGAACCGTTGGTGTCGCCCACACTATATTTGTCTCTTGTGTTTTGCATGTTTTTTGTTGTATGCCAAATTAACTAAGTGTTAAACAAAGTTAACAAATGTCTAAGTATACAATTGAGTTGCATAGACTAAGGATGTGACTCATTCATAGCCTAGAATAGAGTATATGTATGCTCTAGGTGAAGAGGTGTAGTCTGGGTGAAGTATCCTTGGTTGAGCCAAGCTACCAAGGGAGAACTACCACAGTGTCGCACGTCCACGAGATGCCAAGGTAGGACTTGGATATGACTCTTTGGGGTGTGATGAATGGTATTGGACCAGTTTCACAACAAAGGGTTTTGCAAAAACACAACGCACAGTATGGCAAGCTTTGCATAGTCTGAAAGTGGGGAAACCAAGGGTGGTGCGACTCCTTGGACAAAAATGGATGAAGTCGTACAACGGAAGTAGGTCATGGATGACTCAAGGCAGGTCCAGTCAAGTGTCACATCGTGACCTGAGGTAGAAGAGTCTTGGTTTGGGCAGTGAGCCAAGATATACAGGGACTTGCAACGAAGCACTTTGGAACCAAGTGGTGGACCAAGGGGCGCTCCCACTCAGTCTGCGAAAGACGAGCACAACGCGGGTATGTTGTATTGTGATTATGTTTGTCTTTTTCACTTAACACAAAAAGAGTGGAAAGGCTCAGTTTGAAGAAAGCTACGAAGAGTGGGTGCATTGGATGCCTTGGGTGAAAAGTTTGGCAGCACAGACCATCAATTGTGTCTTTTGGATCTCATTATCAATGAAAGAACAGTACAAGATTTGGTTGACTCAGCTGCCTCACACAAATTTTTGAAGACTGAGGTAGCGAAGGCGCTGGGACTTAGAGTCTCCTTCTATGGAGTTGTGGTGAAGGCAGTAAACTCTAAGGAAAAAGAAACATTCAATGTTGCCTCCTTAGTTCACATTCGTCTTGATAAGTGGGAAGGTCATGCTAACTTCACGGTGATGCCTATGGATGACTTTGAGGTGATTCTTGGGCAAGAGTTCTTAAGGAGGAGGCATTCGGTCCTCATTTCATGGATGGATAAGATGGTTATACTTGGTGAACATAAGGCTTGGGTTGTGGGCACAACCACAAGGAAGTCAGGTGGAAAGGCGCAACTTGTGTCTGCATTGAGTATGAAGAGAGCAGCGAGACAAAATCGATCACATATTTACATAGCAATTCTGGAGCTCACTGACTTGTTGGGTGATTTTGTCGACATAATGTTGAATGATTTGTTGAAAGTGCTCCCACTACAACTCATTGTTGACCACCATATAGAGCTAGAGGGGCATTCAATTTCTTTAGAGAGTAGAAAGCTCTGAGATTGTGAATGGAGATACCTCATTCATGAGAAGGAGATGAATGTAGTGGTACATTGTTTGCAGACTTGGAGACACTACTTGTTGGGCTAGTTGTTTTTCATGAAGATAAACAACATTGTGAAAAGTTACTTTGCGATGTAGTCGAAGTTGTCAACCAAGAAGGCAAGGTGGTAATACTTCTTCGTAGAATTTGACATGACCATTGAGTATAGGTCAGGAAAGATAAACGTTGTCGTGAATGCCTTAAGAAGAAAGGCACAACTCATTGTCCTAGAGGAGGAAGACGAGTTGCATACATCATGGGGCAGTCAGATTCATGTCTTGGAAGAGTTGCACAAATGGATCAAGGAAGGGTTAGAGCATGATCACATAACGAAGAACATCATGAAGCAGGTGAAGGAGGGTAAAACATGAAATTTTTGGCTACACGATGGACTGTTGTACTTTGGGGAGTGAATCTATGTCCCTAATTCATCCAACCTTAGGAGGGAACTCGTGAAGGAATGTCATGACTCGCCATGGGTTGGCCATCTAGGATAGTGGAGAACAATGGCGTTGTTGGAGCGAGGATACTTTTCGGAGCGGATGAAGAAATATGTTGAGGAGTACGTTCACACTTTCCTTATATGTCAATAGGATAAGACAAACACGATAATGAGAGAAGGGATATTGCAACATTTACCGATTCTGGACAGACCGTGGATGAGTGTCTCGATGGAATTCATCACACAGCTTCTAATGGTGCAGGGATACAATGGGATTTTGGTCATGGTGGATCGATTCTCCAAGTATGTTTTCTTTGTTGCAAAGAATATGCCTTGTAGTGTCGAAGAATTTGCGAAGTTGTTTTTCAAGCACATAGTGAAGTATTGGGGTCTTCCGCTGAACATTGTATCGGACAGGGATGCAAGGTTCACGAGTAATTTTTGGAAAAAATTATTTAAGCTTGTTGAGATGAAGTTGTTGAAGATTTCATCCTACCATCTATAGACAGATAGACAGACCGAATGAATCAACGCACTTCTGGAGGATTACTTGTGACATTATGTACAGGTAAATCAGATGAATTTGTCGGACTTGTTGGATGTTTCCTAGCTACAACCTAAAAAAGAGTTCAGTGATGGGATATAGTCCATTCAAGTTGATAGAAATATAGTAACCCAAAAATCCTCATTTTGTGACACACAGTTATTATGGGACGAATCCATCAGCCGTGGGTTTCGTGAAGGGTTGGCAGGATCGATTGGAGATAGCTCGCACACACTTGAATAACACAATAGATAGAATGAAGCAGTGGGAAAATTGTAGCAAGCATGATGCAGAATTCTAAGTAGGAGAGTTGGTCTTACTCAAGCTAAGTCGAGATAATTTCCCACCACCGAAATAGATGACTCCATCTCTCATGCGGAGGTATGAGGGACTGTTCAAAGTTCTTGAGAATATTGGAAACGTCACCTACAGATTGGAGTTGTCATTCCACATACGACACATTCATCATGTCTTCCACTTTAACGATTTGAGTTCATGCCAGAGGGACTTGGATGACCCAAGTCATGTTGAGCCATCCAAACTACCTGCCATGGTTGCAGATAAGATAGAGTTGGAGGTAGAGAAGACTTTGGCACATCATGTCCTGGAACATGGTATGGGTCGAGTGCATGAGTACTTCGTCCATTGGAAGGACAAGCCCGACGAAGAGAATAGTTAGGAGAGGTATGAGTCCTTATGGAAATATGAGGACATGATTCGGGAGTTTGAAATAGGTCTTTACAGATCGCAAGTGGTACAGAAGTTGTCGGGATGATAACAAGTTTATTGGGGGAGGATGTAAAGCCTTTCAAGACACCCACAGAACGTTTGTGCTCCTTGGGCAGATTCAACGATGGAACGAACAAAGAGAACAAGGAAGAAACGATCGATTAGGAAAACAAAGATATTTTGGTGTGAGCAGAAGCACCTTGGGGCACGGTGGTGACATGTTCGCCCAAGGGGGCACACACCCTTCTTCCCTTGTGACGGACGACAGAGATTTGATTTGCATCGAGGCAATGACAGGGCAACTTGGGATCACTCCCAAGGAGTGGAATCATCTTCCCTTAGTAGCATGCGCACGCCGAAGAGGTTGAACGACTCCATCGACACACCCATGGAGATTCATGACGACCGACACAAGGAAGAGAACGATACAATGGGAACGCGCCCAAGGGCGGGGTGCACCAAACTAAGAGACCATTAGTTGATGGGAAAGTGGGCTTAGATGGGAACACTGGGTCCATGGAGGGGTGTGATGATTCGTGAAGGGGCCCGACACACCAAAAATACACGATGTTTCGGACAAGTGTCCCTTGGAGTCCATATAAAATATCCAAGGGCATGCAACCAAATGAAAACAAGGAAAAACATGAAGGGAAGAGACATGGAGCTCTGAGGTTGGACACACTAGTGGAGTGCACCTTAGGCTGAGGCAAGGAGAAATGAAAAGGAGGAAGTCTTGGTGTGACAAAACCGCAGATCTGGACAGTTTTGGTGAATGAGGAAGAGTAATGAGACTTTTCCCTTTTATGTAACTAGGACAGTAGCGCCCTCTTTGTAAAGCATTCTTTCTATTCCTCAATACAAATAATTGAAGTCGATTATTAGAAATCATTGGTGCAGCCCGCACTTTAACTGTCTCTTGTGTTTCATGTGTTTTATGTTGTATGCCAAATTGAATAAGTGTTAAACAAAGTTAACAAATGTCTAAGTATACAACTAAGTTGCATAGAGTAAGGATGTGACTCACTCGTAGCCTAGAACAGAGTATGGGTATGCTCTAGGTGAAGAGGCATAGTCTGAGTGAAGTATCCTTGGTTGAGCCAAGATGCCAAGGGAGAACCACCATTGTGTCGTACATCCACAAGATGCAAAGGTTGGACTTGGACATGACTCTTAGGGGCGTGATATTTGTGATGTTATCAATACACATGATTTTATGTGTTAAAATCGCGACTCTGAATATTGATGCACATACAACATAAATAAGATGATATAGAGAAACTTGCATTGCTAATGTGACGTCTTTACTAATATTTAGTTTTTGAATGAAGCCAAATCCCTCACAAAATTTGACAGTTTGCTTGCTATCCACCTCTAAAATATGCCTATTGAATTTCGATTCTTCTTACAAAGCTGGAAAGTCATGTACCACTTATTATATGTGATTAGACCCCTCATTGGAATGTGCAGGTTATTGGCTTTCTACCTCTAAAATATACCTATTAAATTATTTCCCTTGTTGCAAAACTAAAATAGCATGCATTGTTTGTTGTCACATATTTATACTAAAGAATCTCAAGGCGTTTTCGATGGATCTTCTTCAATTGCAATTTTGAATGCCTCACTAGGATGTTGCACATTGGGATTCAATAACCATATGCTTCCTTCAAAATCTAGCCTTGATGTTTTCAAGTTTAAGCATGTTTTCAATATTGCAAGCACGTTTTCAATACTGAAGGCAAACTATTTCCTTTGAACAAGCAAAATTTGGATTTGATTGCCATGGAATAATCACATAGTTGAAATGTTGAATGCATTGTTAGGATGAACATCATAAATATGTCTATCACAACTCAAACTATTGCCTTTAAACAAGGACACACATGGTTTCAATGTTGAATTATCACAACTCAAATTATTGCCTTTGAATAAGGAAACACACAGTTTCAATGTTGAATGCCTCACTGGGATATACATCATCAAGATGTCCATTACAACTCTAAACATTGCAAATTGAATACGAGGTTTCAAACTATTTCCATAAAGATCATAATAGGTTTTGAACTTTTATATTGTCATTAACTAAACCTCCCAACCAATGTAGAATAACACACACATGAAAAAAATATTTTAAAATTGTGATAAATATTCCCAACTATATAAAATATACCTATCTATTATCATATTTATTATTCAGTGTTTATTATCATATACAACTCATATAAACAATCTTTAAAATAAAAGTAAAAAACTTGAAGAAACGTATATTTTCATCCATCTATATAATATTATATAGAACAATACCTTATTATCATACTTATTGTTCATTACACATATAGGTGTCCCCCTATTGGAATCAATGGATTAATCACTTTTTTTATTACAAATTCTAATCTTATGGTCAGGAATTAAAGATGTTGGCATATTCTCGTCGACATCGCTAAATCAATGAATATGATTTAATGTTCATAACTTCCTCACTTTTATAAAGGTATATGTTTCCTTGTTTACTTTTTCACATTTACCTAATATGATTAAGAAATCAATGCCCTAGCCACTTGATTACCAGGTTTAAGTGATTAAAAAGGATTAGTTACAACACCTCATTCCCACATTTGGGTGATTAGCATGATTAATTCTACGGGCGCATGTGTCATATTGGGGCAGGCGTTTCATTTTGGCCACATTTTATGGATGTGAAGCACGTCGATGTGATAATGTTGGATGCCAAGTTTCGCCTATGTTGCGTGGTAATGTTGGATGCCAAGTTTCACCTATGTTGCATGGTAATGTTGGATGCCAAGTTTGACAATGTTTCAGATTTCACTCGACCAAGGGACTAATGAAATAATGGTTAGGGTTATTTAATCAATGACTGGCAATATGCTACTAACTCTTATTCTTAGTTTTTCTTGTTTCTTCAACTTCGATCGAACGACCAATGTCATCTTTCATTCCTATGCAAACCTTCCCAAATTCCTAAGAATATCCAGTACAATTTTCGATACAACAGAGATCGTCGATGTCGGAAGAGATTGAAAAAAAAATCGTATCATGAGCAATGGGTTATGAGAGCTGAACTGTGAAGTTTTTCTAATTAATCGTAAGCACTTATACTATAAGTTTGATGTCCCTGTTATAAATAATTTTGATCGATTTCATATTAAGTATATGGTGAAAAATTTCAATAAGATTTATCTATTTATTTGCAAGTACATTTCTATCTTTGTTAGAGCTTCAGATTGTATGTATCAGGGCTTATAGCGAACCTACTTCTACAATAGATAATATATTACGAGTGACTCATAATATAATTAATAGATCGTGACTCATAAATGTATTACAAGTTATTGATATTAATATAGGTTCAAATGAATCGCATTTTGATTATGCACCCATCCTGAGAATTGCTTGCAAATTTTAGAAGGGAGACTCCATTCGAGACAAGTTTGAGCACACACCTAGTGTTTGGTCTCATTCATCTGGACTCCTATTTGACATAAAAAGGCAACATTTAAACTAGAGAAAACTCCATTCAAGTAGACAAATTCAAAGATTATATGTCATATAGAGCCCTTTGTTCAAAGGAAAGATGCATACATAATGTTCTATCAAGTTCTATAAGCATTCTATCTTTCCATTGATCTAGTTTTAGTATCACCATCAATAGCAAGATGTACATGTAATGTTCTTATTTGTATATTTATGTTTCGATCATTGTTATCAACATGCTCTTTGGATTGATCTGAAATTTATACAGAGGTGGTAATGTTGGATGCCCCCCTCTTTCCTTGCTTCCTCTCTATATAAAGACCAACTTGATCGAATCAAACTGATGATGAATTCCTAAACCCTAACCTTAATATTTCCCTAACCATATATGATGCAACTTTGTTTTTTTTGTCTACATCTTTCTATTTTTTAATATTATTTATGGACAAAGGTCATTTTTTTTTATAGCAGGTTCGATTTGAAGAAGATGATGTAATTGACAGGAGAAAACCTAGATTCGTGGTACTTTTATTGCATTGTTCCTTAATACATGTAGAGAGCATGGTATTGTTTCTCTCGCAATTCTTGGATTGTGAACTATTCCATTTTTTTTCCAATTTACCTACATAGAATTTTATCTAAAAATAATTCATTTTAAATAATTTTTAATTTCTAATCATTTATATTTAAAGTTTAATTAATAATGATACATTAATATTGTTGGAATATGTTACTCCCACTTGTCTTTGATGTGATCATATTTGTGACTAATATTATTATTTGTCATGATTAGGTAGATTTGGTATCTACGTATAGTCTATTTCCTAGTATTTGGGAAGTTGTTGGAACTAGTTGGATTTGAGAGATTCTCTCCAACTAGATGCTTCCTAGATTGGTGTGAGGTTGAGATATTTTCTCAACCAAGTAGATTGAGTGATCAAGGTATTTTGTCTATATTGAGATAAAACTTTGTGTATTTATATGTTCTCTATTTTCATTGTTTAATAGAGCTCTCATCACAACTTTGGTTTGTGTAATAGTGTCTACCCTCCCTCCCATGTTTCCTTTCATGGTATCTGAGCGGGATTGGGATTGACTCCCTCATGGGAGGGCCTAGGGAAATGGAAGCTTATGAGCGTAATTTGTTGTAGGAGTAGATTCTTGTGAGGTGAGAGTAGATACTTTCAGTGGATTGCTACTAGGTATGAAATAGTGTGAGTGTTTTGTTTGTCCACCATCAGAGCTAGTGTATTTTGAGATTGGACTATCCGTTGTGAGATTGTTCAGCAAGAGATTTATTTCTGCCATGAGAGCATGAAGGATATTTCTTGTTTTTTGACCCTATTTATAAGTGTTGTTCATTCTCATCTCTTTTCAGAAGAGTCTTGTGTGTGGAGGAGAGTGTTCTATGCTAGAGAAGTTGAACTGTGTGCGTGTTGAGGAGAGTAGACAAGTGTGCGATTGTGTGGAGGAGGTTGTAGGAACGAATCTTGGGACATTAAAGAAACCCATTTTTAGGTGTGTGAGGAAGCAGTCATGGGAAATATGCACAATAAACGGGTGAAGGGATATTGGGAAGCCACGATGGTAGCTGAGGAGGATCATGAACTTCTTGTTCTTCGATGTCGTGGATAAGTAGGAGGACATTGGTGACATGCTCCCCCTACATGAGGATCTCACCCACGACCAAGCTCAAAGCCAGATGACGATCACATCTATGTTCGAAGGTGTCGAAAGGAATCTCAAATAGAGGGAATGGATAGTCATGGTGAAATAGAGGTATTGGATAACTAGGTAGAATTTTGTATTCCTCAGCATTGTTGGCGTACAAGTGTAATACCCTAGGTTCAAGTTATCCTAACCAACAAAACCCTTTAGAAACCAGCCCTTTTGGCATCACTTGCATGCAAGTGAAGTCTCACCCGAGGTATCTATTGGGGCTGCGGGAACTAAGTTTCTGCAGTAGTGAGGGAATGGGAGGTGATCATCCTTTTCATTCTTACTTATATGTTTTGCACTCGGTATTCTGAATTTGTTCTTCTTTGGTTACTTAGTGAATTCAGTTATATATTACCATTATACTTCAGATTGCAACATAAACCAATTATTGTAACATTCATAACTATTGTGCAATTACCATGTAAGAGACAAATCTATTCTAACATGCATAGAGATAATATTCATAATCAACCACATAAAAGATGAGAAACATAGTAGTTAATGCGGTTCACACAACTTTGGGCTACGTCCAAAACGACTGGCTTCTTTATTATTATTCTTGTAATTGTCTCAGGCTTGTGCACTATACTTTCTTAATTGCAAATATACACCATGTTATCTTTCCCTTCATCTATTCTAGTCACTTTGCAGTGCAAGCCTCTCTCTCTCTCTTTCTCTCTCTGCAACATCTCCTTAACCTTCAGACATAGACTCTTTCACTCTCAGTGTATTCTATCACTCTTCTTACAAAAGAGGAACTCTTGATAGTTTGGAACGCTCAACAATGCATCTAGAGAGAGCCCCTATCGTCCCAACCCATTACATATTTATACATGAATTTTAGGGCTTAAAACCCTTCTTTTCTCATCCCAAAACCCTATTACAATTCATGACAACTCCTGAAAATGCATCTTCACTTATTGTTTGGGTTGATTTACATGCTTTAATGCCTACATGATACCTTTTCACTCTAACTATTGGTCTTCTTACTTTTGTGGGTCTTTATGATTTTAACATGTCGAGCTGTAATCCTCCCTTTTTGCCCGCTTTCTTCTCTTTCTTGATTCTATGCTTTATTCCTCTACTCTGTATGTTCTTACTACGCACTGTACTCCTGAATGTGCATCAACTATGCACTCTCGAGCCTACTTTTTCTTCCTTCTTCTTCTTATTATGCGCACATCTTCCATACTTAGAATTTTTATGAAAAATCAATCCAAAATGTATGTCCAACAGGCCCCCAATACTCACATGTGGCTCATCCTGAGCCAATCAGGCCTATTGTATTATACATTTCCATGCCTCCATAAACTTTTGGAGGGTCTCCCTGACTGTCTGTACCTTTTTCGCCACTTCTTCTTCTTTACTCAAAATTTCCTCCACAGTTTGTGCTGTAAAAGTTGCGAGCTTCTCCTCATTCGCCTACGCTGCTTGCTTTGTGGTGCCCTGCGTAGTGGCCAACTTGCCTATCACCAAGAGTGCTTCGTCCTTCATGGATTCCAATTTTTGCACAATATTGTTATGTTCCACTTTCATCTATTGTACTTCAGCATACAATTGTATGTTAGCTATAATTGTTGTTATATGTTCCACAGGTGGTAAAGTATTAATGCTCTCATTTACTTGGTGGGACTTCTCCTGCGTGCTCCTTATTTTATCCTCCATCGCCTTCAGCTCTGGATTCATTGTGAGATGGGTCAAAATATGTGAGCTCTCATCGCACATCCTTGTGCATTCTTGTTCTAGGATTTTAATTTTTGGAACTGATGTCTGCATTGTCCTTTCCCTTTGTTCCCTTTCTTCTGGTGGTGTCCCCGGTACTATCTGCAATTCCAAGTCTTCAATATTGTTGTAGAACCATTTTATAACTTCTCCAATATTTGACACGTGTTCCTCCATTGTGGCTTCTACTATGATTGGTGCTTCTGGGATTTCTTTATACAATTTTTGGATGGTCGTTTGTATGCATTGTGCCATTTGCTTGGATTCGTCCTTCTCCTTCATTGTTTTCTAGGCCTTTTCTTTGGCCTCACTCTTCTCCTTCAGTATGATTTCAACTTTTTTCTCCACTGCGTTCTTTTCCTAAAGAGAGGTTATGTGTTCCGTATGTAGTTATATATTTTCCTCTACAACTTTTACCAACTCACTAGATTTAACGGAGTATGCGTGGAGTCGTAATTCCTGTGCAACACCCATTTGCAATCCCTGTGACATGATTGTGGGCATTTTTGAGATGACTAAGTCTAAGTGACTTAGTCTTTGTACTTGTTCCTCCATCTCAGGTGTGGGGAACCCAATTTCATATGCTGATATTTTTATCACTCTGCGCCCTTCAACCATTTGTTAGAAGTGAAAAGTGGTAGCTTCTACTTCCTCCATCGCGCCTGCTGGTTGTCTTTTCGTGGTTCTTCTTTCTGCATCCAGGCTTACTATCTCCATTCGTTATTTCAAATCAGTCAGTTGCGCTTACATATTCTTATTGATTTATTCCATCTTCATATCGGTTTCTCTTACATCTTCTTATCTGTTGAAATACCTCCTCAGTAGCATCCTTTACTTTGTAATCAATTCGGTCCATGTCATTATCCGCTAGTGTATAAATGGTTTGTTCCTTGTGCGCTTTCTTCTTTTTGCATGCACCTCTTGTTGGCTCCTTCCCCTTGTCTTTTTGTTTTACTCTTGTTGTGGGGACTGTGGATTGTGCTTGTTCTATCGATGGTGTGGTCATCAATACATCCTCTATGCCATTGCCTTGACTTTGTTCCTAATCCTTCCCTACATCATTGTGTTGTTATGCCTCTTTGTTACCAGGTTTCTCTATCTCAGTTCCATCTACATGGATCTTCCAATGATCCAAAAAGGATCCAGAGAAAGTTAAGAACAACTTAGAACTCATAGAGGCAACTCAGGATGCTCAAAATGGCTTCAGCAGACAGAGAAAGGGAAAAACATCAAAGTTCCCAAAACTTAGTGAAAATGACATGGTTGCGAAGAGCACGTCGCAAGATTTCTAACGGTGCAAACGACTCGTCAAATGGAGTTATGGATTGAAATATATTCGGGTTCAAAGTTTGATCAACCTAGCCTAGTTGGTAGGGGATGAGTCAACATCCGTACGGATGACATCAACATCCATACAAAACACATGGCAGGAGCAGGAAGGTGACATGTGTCATGATGACATTAGCATGATGATGTGGAAACACCAGAGGCTGCCATGTGTCACCTAGTTTTGGTGTTTTCAGGCCGATTTGTGGACCAATTGGATCATGCCACGTGGTAGTCCATACAGTCCATACACTGACGTGGAGGGCTAATGTGGTGTGTTGACTTGGCAGGGGGAAACGTGGACTAGTGAGAGGCCGCCATGTGGCCCAATCAGAGTCTACCACGTGGCAGGCGGGAAATGCTCAATGACAGTCCGTGAGAAAATTTTGAAAAAAAATAGTTTAGCGAGTCCGCCAAATCTGGCAGACCACGCCAAACTTAGCCACAGTTAATCGTTTCGATATGGTTATGGAACCACCTCTAAACTAGCAGAACGGACATTGTTAAATATATATGTTGTAACAATACAAAGCCCAAAAGGGGGAGGCCTGCAGGTTTGACCCCAGGACCTCCTCCCCCACATACGCCTTAACAAATCCGCCCTAAGCAATAGGCCACGGGCCACACGTTGTAACCAACGCCCGAAAAAAATATTAAATGTTGCATCCGCCCAGCCACTAGAGAGATGCGCGTGTACGGTACGACCATTTGGGCATGGAAAACGATGCAGTACAGTCATTAATGCAAGTTGTAGAGGGCACAGAAACCGAGACAAATTTCTTCTTGGGCCTGGGAGTGAAAGAGTCGGATCAAGGCGTGGAGACAGTCATTTTTGGGTAATTCAACGCCATGAATTCATTGGTGTTGTCTGTTTTCCGATCTAAGCATTATTTCTGCAGCTTGATTTCAGAATGAGGTATACTTATGTATTTTGCCAAAAAACATTGTTGAGTTAATGAAAGAGCCTACCCATTTGAGAGCAGGACCCAAAGATGTAGTCCACTAGGGACGAACTCTGTTATCAAGATTTTGTGTTCAGATTTGATGTTGATGTCCCTTCATTTTTTAGCTTTTCCTTCTTTAATGGTGCACTTTAATGTATACCCATTTAATGCAATTCATTATAAGTCACTCGATGAAAAGATCCTAGATCATCCAATATGGGTTCCAATCTTGCATGATTAGTTGGATATCCTCTTTAGTAACCTTGTACTCCATCTGGACCCATTTCTCTCTCGGGTCCTTCTTTTCCTAGACATATGTATGATGTCGGTCTGCTTGAAAATACGTGAGCAGTGCATATGCTTCCACTAGTTGTGTTGTTATACGTGGTGTGTCCTGTTATCGCACAGTTTGTAGGAAGGGTTTAGGTAGCTTGAGTCAAGGCTTCAAACTGGCGTAACAGGAGCTTCCCCACCCACTGTCACCTCGATGGGGAACTCTTTCTATTTAGGGTGGCTAATCCCAAGAGAGACGTCCCTAGTAATCTGGGGTTCTGAAGGAGAAGGATCAAGGTTTAAGGTCTCAAAGGTTAAAGACAAGCTTCCCTTCACAAATTACTGCCAATATGATAGTCAAAAGGAAGAAAATGTTCCATTGGATGGCACCTGTTTGCAAGACAAAACAAATAAAGCTAGAAATGTGCTGCAGTGGTTAGTACTTCAAAATGTCAATGACTATCTTTAAATATATATGAGCAATGATGAAAAGTAATTATTGACGAAGTCAATGATTGCTAGACAAAGATAAAGGCTTATAACACTTCTTCAATAAGCACAAACTGATACTTGCATTCAATGTACAAAACCTTATTATATCACAATGCAGTAAATATCATAAATCTGCTCATATATAAATACTGTTGCTGCGTCACAATTGCAGATTGAGGGTGACGTCAGCCCTAATTCATGTTGTTTTTTGGAAGGCAAAAAGTGAACGTTTTGTACATTAAACCAAGGAAAATAACCTATACTTCAAATGCCAACCAAATCACAATGTTTTACACTCAAACAATGGTTAAAAAGAGGCCTGACGTCATCAATTTTGTTGCTGATATAAAAGTGACGTCAGCCCTAAATTTGGTTAGTTTAAGAGACAAAGAGAAGTACGTTTTGCAAATTTAAACTTATGAAAGTGATCAACAACTCAAGGTCTATCAAACAAGGTGACAAATGTCAAAACGTTTTAGGCCAAGCAAGGGTTTTAGACATGTATGACGTCACCTATATTGTTGTTGTTTTTAGGGTTAGGGTTAGCTAGCCAAAGAGGTGGACGTTTTTGACAAATCAACCAATAAAAAGGCTTAAAACCTCTATGGCTATCAAGAGATGAGTCAGCCGCAACTTTTGGTCCAAACACAAGTCTAAAAAAGGCAAGACGTCATCATCTTCTAGGGTTAGTCTAGATGCTAGGGTTAGTTAGGGTAATGCTATTGTCGACAAATGTTTCAACCTTCTCTTGATGATTTGCCAGCCATCTACTAAACCTTTGTCAATTCTTTCCTTGACTTTAGAGTGTGAGGATGTCCTAGGTAACCAATCTACAGGCCTTTCGAGTCGATTTTCTGAACCTTATATCTTTCATGCCCCTTTCTTGGATAGGATTGAGTGCTTTTCTCAGAGATGGACCTGGCAGTATTTTGTCCCTCCCACCCACCTCCATGAGTTAGACTTTGGGATTTTTGATGATATGATGCATATTCTAACTCATGACATTTTTGTGCTTGATGTATCACTGTTTTGGTTTATGATGAAGCACAAAGGCAGGTATCAGAGAGCGTTGTTGGATTGGCTACATTGGTTGTTTGACTACACCAACATGCAGCCAGCAGGTAAGTACAGGTAAGCGTTTTACTTTGTATGATTTCCTTATATGCACATTTACTTACTTCCTTATATGCACATTTGTTATGTATGCTGTTGCTTTACGGGGTGGCAATACCACCCCGTCTTTTGTCGCTGATGCCCTTTTGTCAAGTGTGAGCAGGTCACAAGTCTACATCAGAGATTGCTGAGGTTTTCATGTGCTCTACAGTTAGTACATGTCCCCGAGTTGGAGCCAGATGTTATCCCCGATATCTAGGGATAACTAGGAGATCATGTGTCGAGGCCCACATGGTCCTAGACATGGAGTACCGAGAGCAGGAGTGACTTGAGCATGGCCCTGGAGGGCC
>JASDQU010501246.1:0-10787 GCA_032191745.1 Picea mariana | reverse complement strand
TAATCCAATTAGTCCCATCTTGCTTGGAGCGAGTGTGCACAATAACATCCCATCGTAATAGTTATTCATTCCAATATAAACCCATGGGAGAAACTGTATTGCTCCTTTACAGCATATCCCTCGGGCGTGTATATATATATATATATATATATATATATATATATATAAAAGCCCTCAATGTGTAAGTGCTGAAACAAAACAGAGATAACTCTATGGTAGTAATAAATATATATAAATATAAATATAAAGCTCAATGTGTAAGTGCTGAAACAAAAACAGAGAGAAACTCAATGGTAGTAACATTTATTAGAATTATATTGAAATATGCTATTTTACAATAAATAACAAGATGCTTCAGCATATGGAAGATGACATGTCCACTACACCACAGTTTCCATATAACTTGGTATAAACAGGATATATCATTCACCTTACAGACATCATGCCAATAAATTCCTTTCCAATAAACTGACTTAAATATTACTTTTATATGCAGTGATACGGTTACAAGAGCCATACATATAAAATGCCTATTAGACCAGATATTCATATAATCCCTAACAGTCATACAGGGGCTTTCTAGCATGGTTGCTGCCATTTGTAAAGGATGTTGGAGTTTTCTCCAGCAAAACAAATGAATGAAAACGAAACATTTCATGCTGGTCAGCTTTACTGATATAATCATGACTGATTATCTCTGATAGGTGTGCCTTGGACTGGGGATAACCTGAGACTATCGAGCAATGCATTCCTTCCACTCAAAATAACATGGAAGAAGTCATTAACCTGTTTTGAGAGAGGACCTAACCCTTGGGCAAGCAATTGTACACTCTGTTGTAATTCCTGTATAGCAATTCTCATCTGTTCCACTTTCTCTGTCCCATCAACAATGTCAGCAGGAGATAATTTCTCAACTATTGGATGAACATTTTCAATGGCTGCATCCAACATTTCTAGCTCTTTCAAAACTCGAACACGGCCACTGGCAAAAGATCTCTTGATTTCACCATTAATCCCTTGCTGCAAACTCGTGAATGCTGTGGACCACAAAAGCTGATCTGGAACACGCAATTCAATCAATGGGCCAGGGTGCCCAGCGAGAGCAGAAGCCACCACACTACAGAGATATATAGTTGTTGCCTTCACTCCATACATCGCTCTCAAGAAAACCCTACCCTTTGACGATGACTTTACCCTCCCAAACTGAAGGCTTTTGCTCATATGCTGTAATATCACAGTGCAATTTTCAATCTTGCCATTCCTTTGGGAGTTTACACCATTTTTCCCCTTGAGATCTATTTTTCCCTTCAACTCTTGGAGAGAACCTTTGGCACGGAACAGCTTGTCATTAGACCAAACGCCATCTGAAAAGTCCAGCAAATGCAAAGCATAATGAACAAGAAGCTGGAAATATTCAAGCTTTGAGATTTCAACGTTTAATGCAAGACAAATGTCCAGAAGCTTTACAGTGTCATCCAGGTATTCGTCCATCCATTTCTCATCCCATTCTGTTGCAGGGAATTGGAGATCTGTAATAAGGGACTTGAGGTCCGCGTGTATAGCAGATAAAACCCCCATGGCTTGCTGCATCCACGACAGATTTATCATATCCTTCAGAATCTTTGGCTCGAGTTGCTTTAATCTTGTGGTTAAGGAAATCTCAAAGGCGTTCAAGATCTGATTAAGCTTTGCAAACTGATCAGACGATCGATTAGAAGCAACCAATCTGAAAGGATTTCCAAAGCTTGGGAACAGAGAATGGCCATCATGTGGGCGACTCATTGCTGAAGCAGTTCGCAATCCAAATGACAAAATCAGGGGAAATGCTTCCGAACACAGAATAAAATAGCAATACAACCAAGAGCTTGCAATGAAAGTGTGTGCCGTTCAATTTTTCGGAGCAAGACACGAAAGCTCCTCCCACGATATTATCAGCCGTAAAGATAGGCAGCACAACCTATGAAGCTCGAAACCTTATTCCACAGTTTTACACTCTGTTTTCTTATTCGTCCACCGAGGATTTTGTCCAAAGGCTCCTGGTAAACAGGTTGCGTTGGCTGTATTAAGGTGTTACGCCGAGTCTCTACCAAACGCGCACTGACGTATGGGATCTGTGAAGGTACTTTCTGAATAAGAAAATCTGGTTGATTTGCTCAGACTCAATGAAATCTTTAATACCTGCGTCCAAAGAAAAGTAAGCTAGGTTAAGTAAAATTACAAAGCATTCAGAAAACGAGATGAGGAAGAATTCCAGGGTTGACAAGATCTACGGGATGTTTTCAAAACTCAAGAGCCATCATTCATCAAAAGACGCAAGAGCCTACATGCACACTATCCCCGAGTCTATACAAAACGTCATCGAGGATTGAAAATGAAAATATTCACCGGCTTATTTTCCAGAAAAATCTGAACTGCCTCAACACAATGAAACGCCACAATATTCGCAACCACTAAAACCAGCAAAGAGAAAAACGGCATGAGCACTCAACCTTCGTGAAGAAGGAATTTATTAAAGCCGTTGGGAAAAACAAGACGCGAGATCATACTCTTAACCAAAAGTTTAAACGTGTTAAACATCAAAATGTATGAAGCAATTTGGCCGTTTAAATTTCAAAGACTTAAATATTTTTCACGACACAACTAAATCCTTGAAGGCTTTAAAATCGTAACTATTAAAGATCATCAAGAATTTAATGGAAAGCTCACACTTTACCAGGGGGATTTAAAACAAATTTGTTCCGCTTAAGAATTACAGCAAGTGAAGCATCACTAAATCCTTCTAGGCTATAATCAAACAAACTGAAAAAGATCATGAAGATATTAATGGAGAGCTCATTTTTTCAAAAGAGGATTTAAAACAACTTTGTGAAGCTTAAGAAGTATAGCAAGTGGAGTATCGCTAAATCCTTCCAGGCTTTAAAATCAAACAAATTGTAAAAAATCGTAAAGAATTTAATGGAAAGCTCTTTTTTATCCAAGTGATTTAAAACAACTTTATTCCGCTTATGAATTACAGCAGCAACTGAAACATCACTACTTACCAGAGACAATTGAAACCTTGGCAATGCAGAACATAAGCACAGCGGTCGAACTTTAAAATGCTAAAAGAGACTCGGGAAGGAATTTTAGAAACCCTAAAGACTGCACAGTGACCAGGGCATGGGCCCGGCAGCTGCCACCCCGTCCGAAAGACAGGTTCAAATTCGTTTTATTCAAGTGTGAATTGGGCCTACGAGATGAAAGCTTCAAAATGTCCGGAATATCTTGTCCTGTGTGAACCCTGGTCGTCCATCAAATCTTGTTCCCGACGTTACAGGACATTCTAGGCGCGTAAAAGCGTTTCTGAAGGAAAAACCTACTTAGCTGGTTCACACATTCAGCTACACCGCCTGCCTCAACTACCACGGGAATCGTCATCGTCGTTGGTCCTGTCACATCCTGCATATGACCATTTTCCTTCTGTAACACGCAACCTCTGCTTTTTAACCTTTTCGTGTTTTCTTTAATAAGGAGAGCCGTTGAATTCACCCGCATTGGGGGGCGTGTACGGCAGGTGGTTCTCATCCATCCACTCCAGATTTATCATGTATTTTTTTACTGTGGGAAAAATTACTTAATTATATTTATAACATGATGTGTAGCTTACATCATCAAATTGAAACAACTGGCAAGAATATCTTTCACCTACAATTGGTTTTCCCGTCAATTAGAAGGAGAAAGGGCAGAGCTGGGAAAAAGATATTACAGATTACTACAATTCAAAATAAAAGAAAACAAAGGTAGAAAATGCTAAGAGTTGTTTTACAATTCAAAATAAAAGAAAACAAAGGTAGAAAATGCCAAGAGTTGTTACAAATGGTCCAGAAAATTGGATAATACACTGAATCTCTGGACAAAAACTAGAGCACCAGTGCTAAAATATTTTGATAGTATGTGTGGGGTCCTTATGGCTATCCAGTTATTAGTTGTATGTAATCAAGTTTGTTTTTTTCTGTAATGTTGTCTTTGATAGCAGGAATGCTTTATTGTTGTGCTCTAGGAAGGTATGAGTGAAGATGAGCTTCTTGAAGTGGCGTTGAAGTAATGTGATTGCTAAGAGTGTGGTAGTTTGTTACCCTTGTGATTCAACCAATCAATGAACTTTAGAGTCCCCTATCAATTAAAGGTGTTCAATGTTTAGTCTAGAGGCCAAGTGAAGAGTAACCCAAGCACCCAATAGCTTTGCCCTTATGTTGGTGCTCGGGCCACCTACACCACTCAAAGTTTCAATGTGTTGTGTTGCACCATCAAACCACCCCGTAGGTGTATCCTCTGAGATAAGTGGACTAACTATAGTCTTTTTTAACAAAATGACTGGGTGTTTGTCTTTCCAGTTTTGGTACAAGCCAAGTGATTTATAAGCAACAGTGCTAACAGAGGGTGGCTTATTGTCGAAAATTTTATTGTTTCTAGCCAGCCAAATAAACCAATTGACCAGTGGAGGAAGTAGTTTGTCACTGCGCTCGTTGGATGTCCAATGGTCAAAGCAGGCAGAAATGGATGTCCCATTCCAGACAATGCTTATGTGTTGGTCCAGAGCAATCATGTCCCAAACATGGCGAGTGAAGTGGCATTGTGTAAAGAGGTGTTGAACTGTTTCTCCATCCCTGTAGCAAAGTTGACAGATGTTGGAGCCAGCCCATCCTTTTCTTTGGAGGTTATCCCAGGTGGGGATTTTGTTTTCGATCGTTAACCAAGTGAAGAGCTTTATCTTTTGTGGTATTTGTCAGTGCCAAAGGTGTTTTCGCCATCCAAAAATGTTGTTTTATTAGACTGTGTTTGTAATGGCAGAATACGAATTTTTGACCGAAGTGTCTCCTCCAGCCCACAAGAATTGATCCTCCACATCGTGAAGAAATATCTCTGTGTGATTTATCATGTATCTAGTGTCATCAAATTTCTTCAAATGCATTTTTTTTAAGATGCACTACTTTTTGGGTTTTTTTCTGATGTATATCTGGACAAAATAGTTATTTTATGTTGTTATTGCATTTTTGAATACATAAATGGATGGAGCCAGCTTGCTGAAAAACCCTTGAGGTACTTGGATATATACAAACTTAAGGAAAAAGTATAATATTTATGCATTTCTAAGGATTTGATGTCTCTCTAGGCATCATAATAGATCGAAATGTTTGCATATGGATCTATGAAATTCTTTAACCATTGAAATATTTACTTGTTACTAATATTTTTTAAATGACATTGAAGGAATTACATATCTCCCTCATATGGAGAAGTAGAAAGCACCAATACCGGAATAAAAATATTTTTACTTTCAATTATTATCTATGTAAAGTTGATATAAAAATATTTTACATAAAGGTGAATGTTGATATAAAATTATTTTGCTTAAAGTTGATGTTAAAATATTTTTTTAAATGTCACGTGTCAATTTTCAATTATATATATAAAGAAGATATTAAAATAGGTGGATATAGAAATATTTTATTTATGATCCACATTGAAATTATGTTTTTCTTATTAATATTGATTTTTTGAAGGAATTACTCATCTCCCTCATTTTTTTAGTAGAAAGCACTTATTAACGAAATCAACTTTTTTTACTTTGAATTACTCTTTCTCTTTCTTTCTCTCTCTATAGAGTTGATATAGAATTATTTTACTTAAGATGGATATTGAAATATTGTATTTATAACAGACATTGAAATATTTTTTTGTTATTAATTTTTTTTTAAATGCCACCTGTAAACTCCATGTTGTGCACGGAAGGAATTATACATCTCCCTCATACTCAACTATAGAAATCACCTTTAGACTCAGCGAGGGAAATTTGGTGTACTCCAAGATGGCGATCAAGCACCGAGCTACAACACACTATTGTTTTGCATCGTCGAATCTAAATATGATGCAAAACTATCCTACTATGTAAGACTCAGCATACATAGCATTAAATGCTTTATATCAGGGTGTCTATTGCTTCCCCTTCAAAATAGTAAGGGTGAGGGTTAATCCCTAGAGTAGTGGTGGCAAGTACTTTGTGATTGCCCGACTCTTTAGGGTTTTGGAATCATCGTGGAAAGGGTGTCCACCAAAACTTTAATAACTTTAATAGATGTTGCAAGGACCATCTCCATTCCTATTTTTCACCGGTGCAAAATGATTTCAAGAAAAACTCATGCTTATTAAATCTAACATCATTTTGCTTCTCCTATAAAAAGTAAAGCATTTCATAGCACACAAGCATCCATGTTGAATTGAATTCAAGGGCCCAATGTATCTTATCCCAAGGGGAGCAATGTTCCATGTGATGGATGTTGGAAGATATCATTAGCAAAGAGACCCCACCCATGCCCATGTAGATTTGGTCAAAGGATAGAACTAGAGGAGATGATTCAAGGTTTTTGTGCACCTACACTAAGGGTGGCACAAGTTTGGAACACCCTGGTAAGAGAGCCTCTTCCTAACCGGTAGCCCCCCATAATCAAAACTAAGCAAGTGTTGCTCTCTTTGTCTCCAGAGCTTACCTCCAAAGGCTTGTCACCCTAAAAATCCAAGTTTTCTATTTGGACCAAACCCCCCAAACATTGTCAAGTCAACCTTTCAACATTAGATTCGGACATAGCCCCTTATGGCCAAAGTCGCGATTGTACTTGGTGAACACTATTACCCTTCCTCACCACCAATGCCTCCATTAGGGCTTCAAGCCTAATATGGCCAACTTAAGCTCTAGATCGTCAAGGCCCAAACCTTGAAACCTATTCGCTACAAATTTATCAATATTGGCTAGCTTGAATTTCAACTTTATCTCCTTTAATGACAACCATCTTAGAGTTTGAGCATCAAACAAGGCATTACCCAAGTAAATGCCCTTTTTGAACAACTTTGGCATAGAGTAACAAGGAATTTCAATGAGTGTTTTTCCCTCGTGAAGGAGGGGAGGTGACCACCAAAGACAATGATCATTAAAAGCAAGTTGTTCTCACTAAGAGATCCCCCCTAAGAAAGGTAGGGTTTGATGGCCTCTAAATTCTTCAAATACATTGATAATAAAGGTCTTAGTTTCTTGACTTTTACAAGGGTGACCAAAAGACTCTAAAATGAAATCATGCAATGCCCCCTTCCAATTGATCATGGCGGACGATGACTCAATAGCCTATACGACTCTCGTAGTCTATAGTCAACAAGGAAAAAGGGCGTCAAGGAGGTTTATTTAGTGCCACTAGGTTAAAAGAATGACAAATCCTAAAGTGACATTAAATAAAATAAATAATTATATTTAAATGAAATTGGAGGGAAAATAAAGTGAGGGTTTGATTTGGTCAAAAAGGGGAAAGATCTAGAAGGCTCGGAGGAAGGATAAATAGAGGGGTAACCCTTCTCTTTGGAATTATGATTTGATCTCTCATTTTGGAGTGCTCTTTGAACCATTGTTTCAATGGGGTTTAGCAAAACCCTTCTGCTACTGCAGTTTTGTTTCGGTGGTGAAATATCCACCCTAGCTAGACAAGAGGGAAATCCACCCAGGATTTCCATTGGAGATTTTGTTGAAGGTTTATGTTCAGTTGGAGGTTGCGCAAGGAGTTCACAAAAATCTTTCAGGAGAGGCCAATCCATAATTTTGCAAGTAACAGGAGGGTTTCGGAGAAACCATGACTGAGTACAGGGTGTCCCGCAAGGCCCCGCTAGACATCCCGTGGTCGTCCCATGAGGGCCTCTGTGATTGGAGTTGCAGTAGGTCGTTTGGATCATGTTTATGAGGGTTACAGGAGGGATTGGAAGGATTCTAACAGAGAGGACACTATTGGAGTAGCGTCATAGGGCTTGGAGAGCCTTGAAGCAGTGAGCATCATAGATTGGCATCATCCTAGGTTTTCTTGTATTGTTTACGTTAGTAGTTTTGCAACTACCTTGTAGCCATTAGACTTGTGTGTTCAGAAGTATTTTGTAGTTGTTATTACAGCCATTAGATATCATTGTATTGGTGTGATTGGGGTTTCCATCCATAATAAGATGTCAAGGTTATTTGCTCTATTTTATGTGTAATGGGTGCGTGCAATATGTTTGAGAATATTCCTATATGAGCAAATTGTTTGTAAGGAGTTAATAGCAGAATTAATATAAGTGCTTGACATATTTACACAAAAATAATTAACAATTTTGGATAGAACACATAATATTCCCACCTAACCTAGTTGGGGACATTACAATGGTATCAAAGTCGGTGATCTTGCCATATTGTGATTTCTTGAGGCATTGATGCCAAGGAAAACTAGAGGACGAGGGAAACAATCCACCCCAAGATCATAGTCAGAAGAGGTAGAAGTAGAGGGAGTTATGGGGGATCATCTCGAAGATAGGACCATACAAATGTTGAAAAACATAGCTAATGGGCAACAACAATTAACACAAGTCCTAACACAATTCTTTTTTGGTAATCAAGTAAACCAAAACCAGGGAGGTACCAATGGGACCATGCAGAGGCCAGCCATAGAGGTGGTAGGACTCGTTTTATTCAAGTGTGAATTAGGCCTATGAGATGAAAGCTTCAAAATGTCTGGAATGTCTTGTCCTGTGTGAACCCTGGTCGTCCATAAAATCTTGTTCCCGATGTTACAGGACATTCTAGGTGCATAAAAGCGTTTCTGAAGGAAAAACCTACTTATATGGTTCACACATTCAGCTACACTGCATGCCTCAACTACCATGAGAATCGTCATTGTCGTCGGTCATGTCACATCCTGCATATGACCATTTTCCCTCTGTAACACGCAGCCTCTGCTTTTTAAACTTTTCGTGTTTTCTTTAATTAGAAGAGCCATTGAATTCACCCGCATTGGGGGGCATGTACGGTAGGTGGTTCTCATCCATCCACTCCAGATTTATCATGTATCTTTTTACATCTAAAAAAAATTACTCAATTATATTATAAATATAATGTGGTCTCACAACAGGTGACATCATAATTGAAACAATTGGCGAGAATATTTTTTTATCTATAATTGGTCTTCTAGCCAATTAGAAGGAGAAAGGGCAGAGTTGGGAGAAAGATATTACAGATTACTACAATTCAAAATAAAATAAAACAAAGGTATAAAATACCAAGAGTTTTTGTTACAAATGGTCCAGAAAATTGGATAATATACTGAATCTACCTACAAAAACTGGAGCATCCAGTGCTAAAATATTTTGATAGTATTTGTGGGGCCCTCATGGCCATCCAGCCATTGGTTGTATGTAATCAAGCCTGATTTTTCCTGTAATGTTGCCTTTGATAATAGGTTTGCTTCCTTGTTGTGCTCTCGAAAGGTATGAGTGAAGATGAGCTTCTTGAAGTGGCGTTGAAGTAATATGATTGCCAAGAGTGTGATATTTTTTTACCCTTGTGATTCAACCAATCAATGATAACCCTAGAGTGTTCAATGTTTAGTTTGGAGGCCAAGTGAAGAGTAACCCAAGCACCCAATAGATTTTCCCTTGTGTTGGTGCTCGGGCCACAACATAAAGTCCATCTGTAAATAGAGTCTTTATTAATTCTTATCATTCCACCTGCACCACTCAAAGTTTCATTGTGTTGTGTTGCTCCATCGAACCACCCCGTAGGTGTATCCTCTAAGATAAGTGGACTAACTATAGTATTTTTTACCAAAATGACTGGGTGTATGTCTTTCCAGTTTTTGTACAAGCCAAGTGATTTATAAGAAACAGTGCTAACAGAGGGTGTCTTATTGTCGAAAATTTTATTGTTTCTGGCCAGCTAGATAAACCAATTGACCAACGGAGGAAGTAGTTTGTAGCTACGATCGTTGGATGTCCAATGGTCAAAGCAGGCATAAATGGATGTCCCATTCCAGACAGTGGTTATGTGTTGGTCCAGAGCAATCATGTCCCAAACATAGCGAGTGAAGTGGCACTGTGTAAAGAGGTGTTGAATTGTTTCTTCATCCCTGTAGCAAAGTTGATATATGTTGGGGCCAGCCCATCCTTTTCTTTGGAGGTTATCCCAGGTGGGGATTTTGTTTTCGACCGTTAACCAGGTGAAGAGCTTTATCTTTTGTGGTATTTTCCAATTCCAAAGGTTCTTTCACCATCCAAAAATGTTGTTTTGCCAGACTGTGTTTGTAATGGCAGAATGCAAATTTTTTACGGAGATGTGACCCAAAGTGTCTCCTCCAACCCACAAGAATTGATCCTCCACATCGTGAAGAAATATGCCCGCACGATTTGTCATGTATCTAGTGTCATCAAATTTCTTCAAATGCATTTTATTTTAAGATACACTACTTTTTGGGTTTTTTCCCGGAATCTGATGATGTATATCTGGACAAAATAGTTATTTTATGTTTTTTAAATTGCATTTTTGAATGCATAAATGGATACTTAAGGAAAAAGTAAGAGTATAAATCTTTATGCATTTCTAAGCATCTGATGTCTCTAGAGGCATAATAGATCCCTAGTATAATAGATCTAAATGTTTGCATATCTATCTATGAAATTCTTTAACCATAATTTATTTTTTACTTTATACATATATAGTTGATATTGAAATATTTACTTGTTACTAATATTTTTTAAATGACATTGAAGGAATTACACATCTCCCTCATATGTAGAAGTAGAAAGCACATATGCTTGGAATAAGAATATTTTTACTTTCAATTATTATCTATATAAAGTTGATATAAAATTATTTCACTTAAAGGTGAATGTTGATATAAAATTATTTTGCTTAAAGCTTATGTTAAAATATATTTTTTAAATGTAATGCATCAACTTTCAATTATATA
>JASDQU010501245.1:61939-73858 GCA_032191745.1 Picea mariana | reverse complement strand
TTCAATGCAACATTTTTCCAAGCCCTTTTATTGTTGTTAATTTATTATTGTCTAAAACATTGAGTACTATGTGCAACGGAAAGTAAAGAGAACCACAAGGCCACTTGAAGTTAGGAACACATTGAGTGTCATATGCACTGGAAATTAAAATACACTGTAAATGCATTCCCCCATCAAGAGAGACACTTATTAATTATGTGTATTCCTTTTTAAAGGTCCTTCATTTTTTATGGATAAGTGTTTCATTTCTCTCAAGACCTTAGGGCGAGCATCTAGAAAGATAATTTATGGCTTTCAACTTTTTCCAACTACAACACCTCTGGGCCTTTAGCCCCTTCTTCCCATGAAATTAGGTACAAGCCCTTCTTGGGGTATAATCCTAAAAATAAAAAATATGAGGAAATGAAAGGGAAGAGGTGTGGAAAGTGGTAAGTATGTGCGAGAGTGATACGATGACCCTTCAAGGAGACCTCCTAGTAGCAACCATTTTCCCAAGGGTGACCCACTTACTAGGAAACCATGTCAACCACCAAGGTGAAATGAGGCAAAAGGCATAATTTCCAAGTTAGCATTTTCATAATCAATAAAGGACTCTTTGCAACATGTTCAAATGCTTCAATTATTAAAATGACACTTACCACGGAACCAGATTTGTTACCTCATGAAGAAAGACTTGTTGTCCTTTCTGGGCCATGTTGGTGTGGTGGAAGTTGTTATTGTTGATGACTATGATGTGTGATGAAATGAGGGGATATGTCTGCTCATCTGACTCTTGGAATACCATGTCTTCAACCTACAAGCGTCGAGACATCATCTCCGTAGTTACCCCTAGTTTGGAGGGGTAACAATGCCAAATTAATGATGAGTTACGTGATTGGTTATTTGTCTAACTCATTTTTCCCTTACTCAACTATCTCTAACCAACTAGATACCGCATAAAAGGAGCATTTTCTTGGTGGAGAAAGGTAATGATACTTTGCATATTCAATCAAACACTTATTTGGCTATCCCCGTTGAGCCTGTAAGCCCATTATGTCCCTGTTGCTGTTGATTTCTTGACCTGGAAACCCTTGTTTCCAGTTTCCCTCTGATCACCAACTTATCTTGCCAAGAGTTTCCATTTATATTCTCTTTGGACCTATAGTGACATCAGTGTCAGGAACATATTTATATTAGGATCTGGGGTGGAGGAATCTAGGATCTCTTTCAACAAGGCAACGCCGCATCGAACATGTAAAAGTTGTAACTACCTTTTTGTTGTTCATTAATAATATAGAAAACTAGTTCCTTTCAAGTATATTGTGTTATTATTGTTCATATTTGCAATGTTTTTGTACACATTTCAGTAGAATACTAATTTCTTTCATCTTTACTGTTATTTTTCATAAAACTAACATGTAGTTATTATTATAACTACCTCTTTGTATAGATATACTTGTTCAAAGTTATTGCAGATTATAGAGAAACCATTGGGAAGGAGTGAAAGGAATCCCTCAATCGGGAACGACACTGAATGTTGGGATCCTGGTGAGTTGATTTTCCTCTTTCTTCCAATAGTTAGTTATTTCTTTGAAACTCGGTTATTATATCTTAGTTTGGTATTGTGTTTGGAATGTACTTTGTATGTGGTCATTGGTATATTGTAGTAAGCCCACTACTATAGGGGATTTTCCCCGAAAGCACTAATAGAAAGAATCTCGACAAAAGCCTTCAAGAAACCATAATTCAACACCAGGGTATTGATCTCCATGCCTTCATGGTTATGGGATAGATCATTTTGAACCTAGTGGTTGCAAGATGAACAATCTCGTTGCCTTCAATGTATTTCCTCATGATGGCAAGGAGATTAATGTGATTATAAAGGTATTTGGTTATTTCTTTTGTTATGTACACAACCTCCTTTATTTGGTAAATTTTACCTATCTCCTACTATGTAAAATCTATGCAATATGAAACTCAAGATGTACAAAATATTGTGGGGTGATTATCCATAAAAAAAATCTTCCAATGACCATATAATTAGTTGCATTAATGGTAATAATATGTATAACATGTTCTTCATGCAACCCCTGAAAATTTTTATTTTTTAGATCAGAAAGTGTTTTCAATCTTAATTCTATCCAAAGACAAGAGAAAAGGAAGGACCAACGGTAGACAAAGTAGTAGCATGAGAGGCAACACCACTTGGAACATCCATATCAAAGGCATAGGTTGTTGGTTGAGCAAACCTTTTAGTAGTTTAAGAAATTGATACAGTAGTGGAATACCTAGTTACATGCACAGTTACATCAAGTGATTAAGATATTTTATTTGGATATGGATCTCCAAATAATTTTTTTTGACCTAGTAGGTGATTTTGTTAATTAAGTAGAGTCTCTTGAGTAATAAGCACGAGCAATTCTAGAAGCAATAACACAGCTAGTTACAGGAAAATACCCAGTGCTAACATCTCACCTAGCACTAACAAAATTAGATCCCACGTAACCATATTCTAGAACACCAGTACCATAGATAGTTGTGTCGTAAGAAAGGGTAGTTCCAAGCCCTATAGTAAAGCCCTAACTAAGTGCACCCATTTCCAGATCACCAGATCAATAGCAAGCAGGAGAATCACTAGTAGTAAAGGTATAAATAGCACAAGAAGTAGTGGAAGTAGTTATTGATTCTTTCTATTCTATGTTGGAGTAATGCTCCACTACAAGTAAATGTAATAGGTATTGAGTAGGTATTTTGTTTAGTGTAGACAAATCATACTTATGTGTTTTTCATAGTATATTAGTTGTAGGATTAAGAGTAAATACAAGTCAATTAGTCAGTATTGAAGTTGGATTTTTTGAGTAGGATTCTACTACTCTATCTTGGTATAATTATGTATCTCTAAATAAAGAATGAGTGTGAAGTTTTGTGTGCAAATATGTCCTCTTTGTTTTGTTGTATTTCCCTGTTTTACATCATGGTATTAGAAGGTAGGATTTCGAGAAGCAGTCCTATGAGTTGTCATAAGTGCCTTGGAGATTGATTGTTGAAGACGTTGAATGTTGAAGATCCATTGCATATTATTTCCATAGTATCCATTTGAATTCGTCGTTGCATAGAGTTACAACCACCATCTCAAAGACCTTCCACCATTTAAAATAGTTGTCTCTGCCCAAGAAAAAAACAAACAATGGTAGAGGATAAAAATCCTTTCACACATAAAGGACAAAGGTAATTCTATAGATTAAACTTCTTGCAAAAATTTACATGACAAAGAGAAGATAAGGTGTATCATTTATGCATTTTTTTTTTATTTTCTCAATCTTAGAAAAAAAAAGGAAATTCCACTAGAAAAATTTAAAGGTAGCAAATTTCACATTTGGAAGGTGAAAATACAGATGCAGTTGATTATTAAAAATATATGGGGAATAGTTAACATGACATAAATGAATGTCTACAAAGCATAGTAAACTCATTGATTGTGAAACTAGAGATGATAAAGCTAAAGAAATCATTGGACTAGCCATATCTGATTCAGAACTGCACCTTATTGACCTAGCTAAGTCATCTAAGGAAGTTTGGGAGTAATTGAACAACTTATTTTGTTCCATAGCTGTGAATGTCATTTTTTTGTTAAAATTACAGTTTTTCATATTTGAAATGGAAAGTGGAACGAATATGTCCAGCCATATAAATGCACTTAGATCACTTATAAAATAATTAGTGGAGGTTGGTGAAAAGATGGAGGAGGAGGATATAAAGGATGTATTATTGAACAACTTTCCTTCAAGTTATAATAACCTAAATTTCACATTAAGTCAAATGTCCTCATGGTCATAGATGATATGATATCATCACTACTGGTAGAAGAAAAAAGGTTGGGTACCAGGGATGATTTTAAGGATGGAAATTTATTTTAAAATGTAGAAACCTTGGCGAATCTTACTAATTCTTCAAAAGCCAACTATAAATTATTGGCGATATTTTTGTAAAAATATTCAAATTTCTAAGGATTTTATATAGTTTTTATAAAATTTTGGCTATTTTTAAGGTAAAATAATTTTATCCTATAGAATTTGGGCGAATCATTTTTAAAATAGCGAATCTCGTTTTTGGAAAAACCATGGAAAATTAGCCCATGAGCGAAATTTAGCTCCTAAAATCATCCATGTTGGGTACATATGAAGAAGAACAATATTTAGAAGATGCATTCCTTGCAAGAAACAATGTAGGAAAAAGAACATGAAAATACAAAGATACTAAGGAAGGACAATATACACTTTTTTTATTAGGGTCCCATTCTTGGTATTTTTCCAACCATCACTCATGATGGTGCAATTTGTGTCTACCCATGAGCTACAATAATATGCAAGCACAAGGTTCACATCTTCTATAGTATTAACTAATAAATTGATGCTACAGTTCTCACATGTAAGGGATTTGAACCCTGGAATTGCAATAACAACAACATCAATCATCCCTTGCTAGTGAGGGATCCTAGCACAACATAAGGTAATTTCCAAGTAATACAAAAGATTGGGAATGGACATACTTTCCTGGGCATGTACATTTTTTTTCCAACTTGTGCTCTACAATCTAGGTTGTGAATCAAGTTGTGTATAGGGAGTGAAAAAATGTTTATATTACCACCCCCACGATTTGGATTTGTAGGAATATGAGGAAACATTTTGATTTGACTTTGATCCTTTGGGGTGTTTGTAATAGTGAAACTTAGGCTTGGATTTTTAGATTTTATAGATGGAGGTGACAAGGGGGTATTAGAAGAAGTTTACAGAGTTATCATCATTGTCATTGTGTTGTTTATTTATGCTTTCTTGTCTTTAACCTCATCAAGGGTTTCAAGTTCCAAGTTTGCTTGATGTTTACCATCTTGGGGTACACCAATGTAGGGACTAATGTCAATCTTGAGGATTTGACTAAGGTGGTATTTGGAATTGTTTATGCCACCAATACCCTCAAAAAGACATAATTTACACTTCAACTTCAATTTTCAAGAATCTTTTTACACCAAGTCAATGTAAAGTCCTTCTCCCTTGGAATTTCAAGGTTTTGGCTTAGTTTTTCACCCTTCTTATCATTTATGTCAGTGTAAAAAGTGTGTGGATGATAGGGTTTTCCATTGTTTAGAATATATGAAGAGTGGTTTTCTTTAGTTTAGGGTTGTTATGGATACCAACATCCTTCAAATGCCTAAAACAATTAACATAAAAACCTAAATAAAAACCCTAAAGAAACTCAAAAAAATCAAAAGAACCCTAAAAATAGAGTTTCTAGCCCCTAAAACCTTAACAATAGATAAGAAAGGAGAAAATCTTCTTAGAGGGTACCTTTTGAGCTCGAGAATAAGTTGTAACAATATAACATAAGAATCCCTAATTTCCTTATGCACCATGAAAGAAGAAACACCTGCAAATTGCCTATGTTGAGATGCCCTAGTTTCTTATGTGTCCCATTGTTAAGTCCTCTTAGTCACCTTGTGGTCGCATTTACTATAGGGGAGGAAACTAGCAAGAAAACACAAGAAAAAATGAACAATGTGATGGTTTTTGGGGCATTAATAGATAGCTTTACAAGTCAAACTCCTTTGACTTAAGTCAAACTTGGGAAACCTAAATTTGACTTGTTGGCGAGTTGTTTTGACTTGTTTAAGGGGTAAACTGAGTTAAACTTGTGAGTTTGGTAAAATTTTCGTAGACTAAGAGTCCAATTTAAAACTCCCCTAAAGGATGAAAATCCAAGGTAAAACATTTAAAGCATAACTTCTATAGTTAATTGTTAAGGTGCTCATCATGAAAAGGGAATGCAAATTAGTGTAGAGAAGCTTGAAGGACAACACAAAGCCTAGATTAGATTCCTATCTTGTTGAGTTTATCATAGTATAGGTGTAACTTAAAAGAGGGCGTTGGAGACATCAATATGCACTTCAACTCACACTGCTAAGGTCGTTTAATATATAAAAAGGGCATATACGTTAGTTGCATAAAAATGTACCATGTGACTATGATGAGTGAAATTAGAAGCATGTGAACCACAATGATCACAAATGTGGAAGTGGCCCATTTGACCTCCTAATCCACCGTGATAAGGTGGTTGTATAAATAAGAATGGAGTTATAGAGTTACATTATAGTCCCAAGATTCACAAAATCAAACTCAAAATCAAAACATACAGGTAGGAAATTACATTCCTAGCATTTTAACTTTTTGGAAGATGTGGGATAAACATTACTCAAAACACACCATTTCTTAGTATCTATCCGGCACATTTATGAATGGAATCCAATTGCTAATCACAATTCCACTTTGGAAACACAATTTGCTTAGAGTTTCAAACATCCATGAGGGTTTTCAACATCTTGGAATGGTATGTGAGCTCAAAATGATACATTTCCTAGTGGATCAATTGGAACATAGTGAATTTGTTTTGTCAGAGTTGGGTGAGGGTTGTTGAATGAGGCGTGTTTTGAGTAATATTTATTCAATGGTGATATGCAAAGGTAGTCCTTACCTTTGGTACATAACTAAATAAATTATATTCACATAGTAAATCACTTTCTAACAATTGCCAATTTTTTGTTGAAAATCGCCTTTGTTCTTATTATAAGTTTGGTGATTGCCTAAAATAGTATTTTTTAGAAAAAACTGGAAATTGCATAAAATCAAAAGTGTTTGTATGGGTGAGATGGACCTCTTGTGATAACCACCCCCCAATGACTAGTGTAGGTAAATATAGGTCCTCAACTTTAAACTAGATCTTTTCGATAGTTATGATGATCTTAGGTTTTGAATCATGGACTTGTTTACACTTTTGTCTCCCTTTCTAATACCCATCTAGGTTAATCCAGTACCCACTATGCTTACCTTGTCTTTGAGATCCTTGAATATTAATATGGTTCTTGCTAAGTAAAAGGTACATACATTGGTTATGTCTGAGCAATAGAAGAATCTTTAGAAATTAAATATTCAAGTTTTTCCATAGCATCCGATTAAATATATTAATAAATTGTGCATAATTTGGTTCTTGCAAATGGAAAGAGGTTAGGATAATAGGGGAACTTGCATATGGTGTTGAAGAGGGGAAATATCCAAGGCCTACTCTCACTGGCCTCATCCTAGGCATAATAGGCGTAAAAATTCCTTACCATGCTTACCAAGTCCACCCCTTCTATAACCTATCTAATGGATTAATTTGGAACCATATAATGTAGTGTGATTTTCAAAATCAAGAGAAGATTGCTCATGGCTAAGCAACAATACATGAGAAAATTTTCCATCAGAAGATCATTGAACATCTTTGTGTAAGGTATCAAAGTGGTGCTTCAATTTGGTTCTTCTAGGATATTTTGAAATTCACGAGCACAAGATGCCTCAAGCTTATTAACACAATGTATCCAACACTCAACAATTTCATCAAACTTCTCGAGAGTAGACATATAAATTTACAATTTGTTAATGGAATTTTCTAATGTACCTTTACTAGTACTTTCCAAATCACTTATGTGTTGTACACAATTTTGATTAAGGTGTTACAAATATTGAATGGTCTTGAGTTTATATTTTAACATAGGAAGAAGGAGATCATAATCATGCTTCAAATCCTAATATTTTCCAGAGACAAACATTGTCAGTCTTAAGAGGGATACCATCCTCATGACACTAGGATATAGTCATGATATAGTGACTTGCAAAGAATTGGCATGTTCTTGAAGTTGAGCAATATTGTCTTGCAAAGAAGTATTTTCAATATGAAGTTTCACATTATTACCTTGTAAGGAAACATCTTCATTATGAATTTTTGCGTCTGTAGCTTGCAATGAAACAATTTATCACGACGTTTCCACACAAGCAATTCTTCTTCTTCATCAATAGTCTCCTTAGCAAAAAATATATAAGTATTATGCAATAGTTAATATGCTAAGAAAAAGTACAAAATGTCTAGACAAGTCAAATAGAGTGTCTAGGCCCCCATGAAAATAAAAAAGCTCTCAGTTCCTTGAGAAGTCACCTCATCAAACACTTAAACTAGACATTCAAAACCCTTCTCAAAGAAATAATGCATAGCAGCCTTCTCTCATTATATATATTCTTTGATTTTCCAACTCAATTTCTAATTAGCTAATCACACCTCATTTAAGCATTATACCATTTCCTATTTAAACCTATTACCAAGTACAATACTATTGATTTCAAAACCCAAAATATAATACTTTCATATCTTTCACACCAAAAAAATGACATTTGATTGTATTGGATCATATCTGGAATGGAAAAATTGATATTTTTTATTACATAGATGAAGCCAAGTCTGGAATCATCTAGCAACAAATCTCTTTCATGAATTCATCACAAGCTGCAATGCCTAATTTTAGCAAAGTTAAATGCACTCAAGAATACTAACTTGATGCTTATGTTGTAGAGTGAAATATTCCATGGCTTCTTATTGTTGCATTACTGGTTACTCCCTTCACCTCATTCAAATATTGTCTTAACCTAATTGTTAGAAACTTCAAACGTAAAATGAACTTTACAACAACTTCAATGATTTCTTATATTTTGGTCAAACATCTACATCAAATTATCAAATGACAAGCATCCTGGGCCACAATTTCATCATTTTATCAATCCCCAAAATCTTTCTTGGTTTGTGATTTGTGTATCATCTATTTGATCAGTGATACATAAATCCAAGCTATCACATCATCTAAAAGAAGCAAAACAACTTGGAAAGAGACTTCTCGTAAAAAAAAATCAATCAAAAGTAGAAAGAAAACCATCATAAACCTAGGCAACAAGACATTTGTGGGGATTTCATCCTCAAGCATTGTGCATTAAAGACTTCACTTTCACAAGCTAGAGTTTCAAAATTGCTACAATACCACAATAAAATAATTGCATAAAGAAAGACAAAACACACTTTAGAGAGAGTAAGTGTTTTCAATACAACACATTGTATTCCACAATAATAAGATAAAATAAAAAAGCAAAAGCATGCCACACATATTAGCATGCATTGAAGTAAGAATCTTTTTTGTAAAAATAGTAAGTTGCTCCAAGTAAATATTACACATAATTAGCATGCATTGAAATAAGAAAATATTTTTTTGTTAAAAATAGTAAAGTTGCTCCAAGTAAATATTATTTGTTAACAATAGTTAGTCCCTATTACTCATTGCTTTGTTTGCAAGGTAGTTGTAATTATGCATTATGGTGTAAAATCAATGTTGTGACTAGTTTTGTTGATGCAATTTGTTAGCTTTCCATTATTGATACATCATGAATATGTTTGTAAGGTAGTTGTAATTATGCATTATAGTGTAAAGATTAATGTTGTGACTAGTTTTTTTATGCAATTTGTAAGCTTTTCATTATTGATACATCATGAATGAATAGGATTTTTCTCTATCCTTTGTAATTATTTTTTAATTGAAATAAATTTGGGACAAGGTTTGCAAAATGATATATAATTTTGACAAAAGAAACATTACACTTATCTATTATAAAATTTGATAAATCAAATATATAAATATTGAAATACAATTAAAAAAAAATACTCTACTAATCAAAATCAAAACTAAAAATAAATTAAATAAATAAATATAAATTTAAATTATTATTAATACTTAAAATTAATTACAATATAATATGATTATTATTATTATTATTTACTTTAAAATTAATTACAATATAATATGATAGGCTTATTATTATTATTTACTTTAAAATTAATTACAATATAGTATTATATGCTTATTATTATTATTTACTTTAAAATTAATTACAATATAGTATTATATGCTTATTATTATTATTTAAAAGTTATTACAGTATAATATGATATGCTTAATACATAGAGGAGTATCAAAATACTACACTGCAAGAAAAAGTCCCCATGTGCACAAATGCATTTGAGAGTGCAACCTCGCAACCATTGAGTGGAAAGTCAAGGGTGGGCCCATCACTTTGTCCAAAAAATCCGTGAGCCCACCAATTTGCTCTAAAGCTATAAAGTGAATCTATGTGTTAACAAATCTGATGATCCATTGTATTCCGATGAATTTAGTCTATTCATATACATGAACATAATTAATTTTGGTACGAAAAATAAAAATCACAGATCATTATTCATTAAACATGAACATAATTAATTTTGGTACGAAAAATAAAATCACATATCATTATTCATTAAACTTGTATAATTAAAATGAATAAATATATTTTTTTCAAGGTTATCCATTTGCATGAAACTTCATACTTAATCATCATTGAATTCATGGATATACTTTCTAGTTTAAAGATGGGTAATATCCTTAAAGTTTTAAGGTTAAAATTTGTTATGTAAGTTTTTTTAAGCAGCAGTAATTAATATTCAAGAAAGTTAAAATGAATATTGTAAAATGGTTTATTAAGCATCGAGTTTTTTTATGGGTTAATTAAGAAGGGAAGATATGTTTTAATTATGGTGATTGGATTATTTGCAATATTCAAAAAAATTAGGAAGGTTGGGAGTCATCAATGTGTATAAACAAAGTCATGTCTCATGTTCTAAATGGATTATCAAATCCCTAAAAGAGGATGAAGCTTGGAAGTTTTGTTTGCAATTGAATATCATTTGGATCTCCTTCTGGAGACAAAAAGAGTCATGCCCTTCACTTCTAAACCCTTCTAATTATCCCTACTCTTGTCAAGAATTTTGATGACTCACTTTTCGCTAAAAGTATTTAGAAGGCATAAGAAGTTGCCAAACCCCTTCTATGTTGGAGAGGGGAGAATATCACAAATGACATTTTTTTTTGTCAAAGAACACTCCCTTACTTTGTGCTTCTATAGAAAACACATTAGGACCATTCAAGATATATTTTTCCTTGAGTTTGATTCTTTTTTCAAATAGAAAATTGACTCAAATTTATATTAGAGTATAAATTCATTTACATAACAAAATGTTTTTAGACAAGCTCTCATGTCAGCCTCGATACAAAAAAAATGGTAACCATTCAAGAGAATAACAATAATAGTCCATACCTAAACTCAAAGATACATATAGAAACATGAGAAAAGGATAAATCTACGATATCAGAGGCAGAAATACAAAATTCTGCTATTCATTTCGCCCCCTAGGCCGGAGATGGTTCAAAAAAGTTAAGATTTGTGTGTTGACTTTCGGTCCCATTTTCCCAAAGAAAAAAAGACAGTCTGCCTGCAAGTTCCTTGAGTGCCTTCTTTGAGAGAAAGTCCGCCTTTTTGTTGTGATATCCCTGAAGATTTGCTGGAAATTTACATGTTTGAAGGTACTCGCCAGCTCTTTTGTTTTTTGTTTCCAGCCCTTCAAGTTTACCGCAAGTAGTTGACCCTTTTGATTTATCTAGTCAATTATAACCTTTGAGTCGCCCAATACTAGAAGTTTTTTAGTCGACCAAATGATTGCCAAAGTGAGTGTAGCCCATAATCCCAAGAGTCGGCCTTTGTGTTTGTGTCAGCTCCGCAGTTTATGTACCATTTTAAAACCTTGGTTGGACTAAATTTTATGATGCCCCACGCACCACAGTGCTGACCATTTGAATGGGCTGTTGATCCGGATTATTTTCGGCACGAAATGAGAGCGGAGATATAATAAAGAAATGCACAGAGATATTGCAGATATTTAATAATATAACATAAATATATCAGAGATGCAACCATAAACACAGATATACAGTAATACATGATTTCTATTAATCAAAGAAATGTACAGAGACTGTAAATATATAGAGTGAAAGACTCGCTAAAATGGTGGTAGCTTATCTCTGAGAAGAGATGTGACAACTACTCGCATTCGCATGAAGATGATTACAATGAGGCTCTGAAGGCCTTTTTACAATAAACGAGAATGTCAAAAGTCTTAGACATCCAAAAACCTAACCCTAGGAGATGAAGCGCCATAAGTCAT